>JAAAKG020133406.1:0-14173 GCA_010014905.2 Druon quercuslanigerum
CGAAAATCTTTATTTTTAGTTGATTTAAATTATTTAGGCAAAGAAGAAATATGTGTCTAAATATATATTACAATGAATAATAGTTATTCAATATTGATACACCAATGCTGATGCAGACGATTATTAAAGGTCATAAATCAGAGTGGCGAAATAATTGATCAATCCATTGACACTTCTCTCATTATCTGGACTGAGCTTGAAACGCTTTATTAATTATAGCCTATATATTATTACTGAAATTAAATAATATGACGAATTGCCCTCAAATTTTAATAAATAAAAATAAAAATTATATATTCTTAAATTCTGTCATGTTTTTAAATATAAATCTTACCTCCGTAAGCAAGAAATGAAACCGAGGAAATTGACGAAAACTGTTTAAAAGTTCTTTCGTTTAGAATGCTAATATGAAGGAATTTAAAAAATATTTATTCACTTTTCAAAACTAATTTGATCATGATGTTTTCAATTGTGAGAATATAGATTTGTGGAAATGTTAATTAGTAATCAAAAATATAGTTAACGGTACTATTACGCAATATACTGTGCAAAAATTATTGTTAAATCATTGTTAAATTATTTTGAAATAATATTTTTAATCAAATGTTGTTACTGACGAGTATAATGTTAGTTTCTGTACTGTAGTAATTTACTGTTCATAATCGCCCACAGTTAATATTTCTTAATATATTAAACTCTTTACTTAGAAATGCTCAGCAATAAATTTTTAAGAAAAATGCGATTTGTGATTTTTTATATTTTTATAGAACAACAATATATAAACAAAGTGAAAAAAATTTATACTTCAGCTTTGTGAACTTTGATCTCAAATAAATATATAGAAAGAAACTCACTATTAGCAGATATTATTAGAACTGCATTCAAAGAATAGAAGTATTTCTACTAATATTCAACTTACTTAAGATTTACTGTCTTTATAAACATTATTGCAAACGAATTTTCAATAAATGATCCGCTCTTATAGTTATATGGATTATTATGACCAAAAGTGATTCTCGATGATCTTCAAAGGAATTTATTCACTTCTATATTTATTGAACGTAAATAGTATTGGTTGTTAATAATAATTTCGCTAAACACATGTCCCGACCTGGCGTTTTCCGCTAGAACTATTTTTTCATCAATTATTAACAGAATGACATTTATTGCGATTATTAAGCAACACAGTTGATTATAAAGTAATTAATGTGATTATTATAAACATTTTTTTTAACAAAAACTAAGATTTATCATTCTTACATACGAAAATCCATTTGTCTACTGAAATTATAGGACAATAAACAAGAAATCGCGTAATAGCTAATAACAATTTCTCTTAAAAAGTGTCAAAATCATTATAGATATCACTATAGATATCAATTTTACTGCACTTTTGTGATCTTGTTTCTATCTCAAAATTATAAGCATATAGTTTATTTATAGACAATTATTAATAACAAAAAGATGTATCCATTGCTAATCAATTTAGTCCACTTATTATTGGAAAAATAACGTTTGTCTACAATCAAATGACTGCATGTAAAAAAGAAATATTAGTTTTTGATAAAAAAATATTCATAACAATTACGAAAGTTATTTGTTAATTATTTCCATAGTTTTTACACAGAAATTGGTTCGTTACAAAAATTATTAGATTTCCAATATTAAAAATTTCGAACTATTTACGTTTTCGGTTTTACTAAAGCTTTTTACCGGAAATTGATATTTAAAAAAAAATCATAACATTTTTAAGTTTCATAACTTTCGAACAATTCTTGGTTACACATTCTTACATAAAAAATTAGTATGTTTAAACAAAAATTAATATAGTTCGAACAAGATTATTTAAAATCAAATGTGAATTTTGAATAGAATACTTGATTTTGTATAAAAATACAACCTCAATATACACTATATTGGCGTTTTTTAACACAAAATCGAATATTCTAATGAAAATTCATATTAGATTTCAAATAATATTCACATATTTTCAACAGCTTTATGTTAGTATGTTACACCTGCAATTTTTATTTTAGAACAAAAATCATTAGATTAAAATATGAGTTCAAATTTGAATTGAGTTAGTGCTTTTCGAAGGAATTTGAAATCTGTATTAAAAAAAATTAAAACTTTATTGTGCATTCATCATAGTATATATTTTAGGAAACCGGCTATTTAAAAAAATCATTGGATTGCAACAAATAATTGTAATGCCGAATAATTTGCTGTTATGCTATATTAATGTTTTTCGTCACGAATTATTGATATTTTTGATTAAAAATAGCAGATTTCAAATAATATTTACAATTCTTAAAAAACTTTGGGTTATGTTTTGTGATTCACATGAAATTGGTACTTGGAACCAAAAATAATTAGATTTATATCTAATAATGTCTGTTTTAAACAATAAAACTAGATTGAAAAATATCGGATTGCAGAAAGTGTTTTCCGTCGGAAATATAAATTTTTAGTTCAAAATAAATATATTTGAAGCATACTTTACACAATTGGAACCATTTAAGATTATCTTAATATTTTTCACCAGTAATCGGTTATTTTAGACAGAACAAATTAGGTTCGAGAGAAAATTTATAATCTTAAGCAATTCGTTCTTCTGTTGGTGTTTTCCGATAAAACATTTCTCTCGTTAATAAATATCATAAGATTTCCAAGAATATATAAAATATTTGAATAATAAAAGGGTATGTGAGAGTTTGCCCCGTAAATTGGTTACTTTAAACTAAAACCGTTTTACTATGGAAGTTATTATTTTTTTTAAATGCAACGGTTGCTTTGTCTATACAAATTTTTATATAATTATTCTGAAGTTACGATACAAATTTTCAAAAAATATCAAAAATATTTTCCATGCTTTTCTCGCAAAAATTATGCAAGACATTGATCATTTTTACTATTAAAAATACGAGTGAACGATGTTCTTCAAAAGAAGAAAAGAATCAATCTCCGGTTTAAGTAAATGTTTTAATGCCCATTTAGCCGACCTTACCTTCTTCGTTCTTCCTTGAGAATAAAAAGAATTTTTTTACATTTATTCCGCTCGTTAATTCCTGCTGTGATGATTTTTATCCAATTCAAATCTCACTTAGATTACGGCTACACTCTCTTAATAGAAAATTACTTATATTCATGACAAAGAACTTCACTCTCACCCTCTTTGAATAAATTAAGGACTTCCCTTGTCCCGAATGGTGTCTTGACAGGTAATGCGCCCAATCGATCAGTTAATAAAAAAATCTGAAGTGACTTTAAAATATGAGTTTATATCAATCTTTTTACTGGACTTAACTGTTAGGCAAAGATTTTAATTTTAAATAAAAAATAGTTCAATTTAATCAAAAGAAACTAGTTTTTCACAACACAGTATAATCCCTAACCGAAACAGAATTATTTTTAAGTAAAAAGTTTCACTTTTGACCAAAAAAGATGATATACTTTGAATTTTTTGGTAAAAAAAATAATCTTATTGGTGTACAATTCATCTTTTTCTATTAAAAATGCAACTATTTAGGTTAAATTAATCTAGTTTAATTGGGTGTCCACAATGTTATAGAAAATTTCACTATTCAGTTGAAAATTAAAATTTTTCTTAAAAATTAATCTATTTTTATAAAAAAATTAACTTTTTGTTAGAAAATTATCTTTTTGTTAAAAAAACTACTTTGCTAAAATTCGCCTCTCTTCTTAAATATTGAAATATTTTATTAATTTTCTATTCTTAAGAAATTAATTTTTATCTAACAATCTGTAAATGGACAAAAAACGCGTTTTTAGCAGTTTTTGAGGAAATGTAACTGAAAAATAAAAATATCTAACACAAAAACTAATATGGAATTTAATAGTACTAATCTTCCCCTTTCAAAACTACTTGGATTTATTAGAAGATCTTCTTTTTCACCAAAATATAGTAATTTGAAATATTTATTTTGGCATTTCAACCCATTAACGATGAGGTGTTCAGATTTATGCAACGCATTCTCTATTACTGATAGTACGATAGTTTTTCTTAAAAACATTATCCCCCTAGAAGATCCAATATGGCGGTAAAAATTTAGGGCTTTAAAAAGGGACAAAGGATCGCGCACAAAATACTAGCAAAAAAGCGTACAGTCGTTTGGAAAAAAACTTGGCACTACGGAAGCCGCTTTCTAGGGGTAGAAACCACCCCTGAAAAACCAAAAGCATGCTAACCCACCTGGCTCTGGGACTAATAACTTTAGTCGCATATTTTTCGTGAAATAATTAAATTCCACACTACAAGTGGGCTAACCTTCAAATGAAACTTTTCAATTTAGTGTATTAACCCATTAACGCAGAGATGGTATACCACTGTCCCTTGAAAGTGTTATCTAAGGGGTTTTCGGGCGTTCCTTTTGGATTGGCTCAGTTTTTTTTATAACTCCTAGAACAGTGAATATGCAAAACAGTTAGGGTTTAAAAAAAAACAAATTTTACTATTATGATTCATAAATATTATAAATTTCCTTAGGATTTTCCAGCTTACTAAGGCAAGACTTAATATTTTCCAACCACTTAAGGCTGGCCTCGGGCTTGTCCAGCCAGTTAAGGCAAGGCTTGGGATTGTCCAGCTACGCGAAAAGTACTTATAAATTTCAAGCCAATAAAGGCAAGCCTTTGAATTTCCCAGCTAGTAAAGGCAAGACTTTTTATCATGCAGCCAGTCAAGAAAAGACTTTGAATCGTCCAGCCAGGCAAGACAAAACTTAGGATTGCCCAGCCAGTTAAGGCAAGATTTAGGATTGTCCTGATAAGCAGAAAAGTACTAAATAATTTTAAGCCAATTAAGGCAAGACTTTAGATTGACCAGCTAATCAAGGAAAGACTTTAAATTGTCCAGCTAATAAAGGCTAGACTTTGTATCTTCCAGGCAATAAAGGCAAGACTTTGTATCGCCGAGCCAGTCAAGGTAAGACTTTGAATTATGTTCTGTTCTGTTTGTAAGTAGGTAGGTAGGTAGGTAGGTAGGTAGGTAGGTAGGTAGGTAGGTAGGTAGGTAGGTAGGTAGGTAGGTAGGTAGGTAGACAGGAATATGAGTGGTTAAATAGGTAAGTGGATAGGTAAGGTAGGAGTTGATTCGGGGGGATAGATGGGTTAGGAGCTAGGTGGGGTAGCCCACTTGGGGAGTGGAATTTAATTATTCCAAGAAAAATATGCGACTAAAGTTATTGTTCCCAGAGTCAGGTGGGTTAGCATGCTTTTGGTTTGTAAGAGGTCGTTTCTACCCTTAAGAAGCGGCTTCCGCAGAAACGAAAAGACACGGATTCCTTTTTTTTACTGTTTTATCAATGTCCAAAATTTGATTCCAAACGACTGTACGCTTTTTTGTTGGTATTTTGTGTGGGATCATTTCCTCTTTTTAAAGCCCTTAATTGTCGCCGTCATATTGGATCTTCTAGGGGTTATAACAAAAAACTGACACCGGCAATAGAAAGAGCACTCTCTAAAACCGCTGAGATGTTTTCAAGAAAAAATATCATACTATCAGCTATAGAGAATGCTTTTTATAAATCTGAACACCTCATCGTTAATGGGTTAAAAAGCCAAAATAAAAAGTGTCAAATTGCTATATTTTGGTGAAAAAAAAGATATCCTAATAAATCCCAGTAGTTTTTAAAACGGGAAGATTAGTGCTTTCAAATTCTATATTAGCTTTTGTGGTAGACATGTTCCTTGTTCAGTTACATAACCTCAAAACCGGCTAAAAACGCGTGTTTTGCACATTTAGGTTTAGATATCTTAAAAACTTGACGTATAGAATCAATTTTGAGGTCGAATTTGAATGCATCCCATCAAAATCCTTCGGAAATGTTTGGTCGGCTTTCTGGCTTTTGACCTTTGTCAAATTTTGTTCAAGATTCAGCAATTTTGTACAAGAATTAAAATATTCTGTCAAAAATTCGTTTTTTGGATAGGACATTAAACTTCTTGCATGAAAACTCATCTTTTTACTTAAAAACTCAACTATACTTCAATAAAAGTTGAACCAATTTGTTGAAAATTCATTTTTTTATTTGTAGTCTTGGTTGAGAATTTAACCGTTACATTTTCATAAAATTAAACTTCTAGTTTCAAAAATCATGTTTTGGGTTGAAAATTTTCGATGAAAATTAATTTTTTTAGTAAATCATTTATATTAAAAATTCATCTCTCTCTTATAAAAAACATAATTACTTTTTTAACAGAATATTCTGGGTACAATCATCGCAACTCCCTGACAAGGTCTCTATTCCTCTCTTTTTTTCATTCTCCTTGGCTATGATGTTTTTGTCAGCTGGTGCCAAAAATTCGAAGACGAACATGGTTCGCTTCTCGAAGTCAAGGAGAACTATGTCAGGCCTCGAGTGTGCAACAGAAACAATTGTCGAGAATATAAAGTTCCAGTATATGCGGCACTTCTCATTGTCGAAAATTGACTCCATTTCCCTAGGAGCGTTTAGCGGAGCGATATTAAGGTTAATGTCGTAAGAGAAACAGATATGGTAATAAAGCACTCTTAGTACCGCATTATGCCTTTGGATGTAGGCCGTTCCCGCAAGAGTTGGACAGCTAGATAGTATGTGTCCTAGATGCTCGGAGTGTGCATGGAAAACCCTGCAGCTATCGTCGGGAATGTCTTAGCTCAAAATGTTGCGATGGCATATTTAGGTGGAAATAACACCATCTTAAAATGCTAAAATTAAACCCTCCGTGCCCGACTTTAATCCGCGCGATTTAAGGAAAGTAAAAGTTAGCTTACACGAAATTGACTGATCCTCCACATTTTTGTGGAAGATGCCGTACATCCGCTTATCGACGAGCTTTTTGCGGAATTATTTCTACTGTGCTCATGTGTGTTCGGAAGACCAAATCTGTCGGATAAGCCGTTCATATCTGCTTCGGAGAGTATCCTCTATAGATGTCACATCCTGAATGTGGCTCTGTGGCATGCCCAGGTATGTATAAGTCTCTCCAGCGCAAAGGTGTCGTATAGCGCTTTTTTCGACGAGCTCAGGGCCTTCAGAGATGACGTTAAATTTTCCTCGCTTCAACTGAACCTTGGCGCATCTTTCTAACCAAAATTCTATTCCTATTGGCTTCGTGTATCGTTTGACAATCCCTAGAGCTAGGTCACACGATTTTTTCCAGATGAGCTTTCCAAATGACAGATGATAAGTTTATGGGAGGTATAATCAAAAGCTGCCCGGTAATCAATCCAGGCCATCGATTTGTCAGCCTGGTAGTAAGCGGCATCTTTGTAGACACATCTGTGGATAAGCAGGTTCTTCCGACATCCTGCTACACCTTTCTTTGAGCTGCGTCGTTCATACATTTCTTGCCACACATGTCCGATTGCCCGAAAAAGCTTATCATTTAGGATAGCTGTAAATATCTTATACAGTGTGTTCAGACACTGCATGGTTCCCCAGATGTTGACGCGAAAAGTGCGATAGCTCTGGGTATTTCTCGCACCACAGAGGATGCAGTCGGGCCACGGAATTATCTCGTTCAGGGGTTACACTCGCATCGTAGCTTTCTAGCTAGTTGTGATTTATTGATCCGTCCACCAAAAAGCCCCAAGATTCCGCCGGTCCATCGCATCTACTCCATTTTCATTGGCTCCTCTAGCTCTAGAATGGTGGGCATTTTTGGCCGACCCATTGTTGGGAGCCCTGCGTGTTCTATTGCTTTGAATCGCACTTACTACAACTATGTTTGGTGTTTTCATTGTTGTTCGAAAGAGAAGCTAGCGAAAAGGGTTCATCATTCCTAGTAGAGCCTCGCATACAAGGATAAGGCTGCGTACTCTGAAAGCTCGCCCGGTATCTCAGAGTCACCGTTCTAGACACCTCACCCAGGTGCCATTCAGCTTTCGGCACGGTTTTTACACCTCCACTTGGGGGTTAGTTCCTTCGCGATCAGCCCTGGACCACTTTCCGCTACTGTCTATTAATTTTTTGTAATCATATTCAGCAGAAACCATTGGTACAGGGGGACCCTCTATCCGCAACCCGAGGACGCGTTCGGTGGCTTTGGCATAGGCCCTTTGGTTTGATTCTAGAGGATTCTATATATATATAAATTGCACTCTTCCGTTTTTAGCTAGGAGTTTATTTTTTATATGCTGAAAATTCAAATATTTGTATGCAATTATTTAGAAAAAAATTATCCTCTTTCTTATGTTTTAACAGAATTATAGTTTAAGTAACGTAGACGTCTAGTACTAAAATGTATGTTCATCTTCGGTATAAATTCTTTCGCTTTTAATTACCATTATATAGAGGAAGAAGAAAATTACACTCTTTAAGTTCAAGAAGTTCTTTAACCGTTAGCTAGGAAAATATCGCACAAAGCCGCCATTTTTTGTCTGTGGAACTTTTCTCCTAGTAAATCCAAAGTATTAAAATATTTAATAATAATCACTAAAAGTGGAAACCAAGAAGAATCAAGAAACTTATTTAATCAGATATTCAACATTTTATCGTTGTTCGAAACATACTAAATTTAATGTTCGCTTTTACGTGCTTTCCTATCTTACTGTGGCTCTCAAACTTTGAGAATTCCTCAGAACATTCCTACTCAATTGAAATAAAGTCGACGCATCCGTTACGAATAATATAGCCGTAAACGGAAAGTTTATAACGACTTCAAGTCACTAAAAGTCTCCTTAATGAACCACGGTTTCCATTAAGTCGACAGAACGTGATTTTCTCTAACAAATATTTGCTCTGAATGTTTCAAAGAATAGATTTGAAATCTGTAAGGTTGTGTGTACAAGATCTTGTACTTAGTAAAATATATACTTTGTTAAAAAGGGTTTGTACTTAAAGAAAAAAAATCTAATGTATTTTATCACCTAGTTCAGCAGAAAAAATTTACGCGACATAGTGACAATCCTGCGGTATATTAAAGTGTAGCTTAGTGTATTCACCATATCATACGGACTTTAAATATTATCATTAACTTTTTTATAATAATCATGCTAAAATAATTTTTCAAAATTTAAAAGTTCTTTGTACGGATATTTATAGTATTAAAAAGAACGAACAATTTATCATTATGACTTTTTTCACAAAAACAAAAATTACCAGAGTTAGAGCATTTACAAAATTTCAAAAAACACGCGGAAATTAACCTTTTAAGCCAAATAACGCATGATATGAAAAAAGTCAAGAGAAGAAGAGTGTTGATTTTTGAATGCTCTATAATATTATCATAACAACTTGTTAAATTTTCTCGGAGAATCGAAAATTAAAATTTTTACAGCATAAAAAATAATGGAAAATCCAAAAATTACATTTTTCATTAATGACCTTAACCTAAAACACCAAGCACCTATGCCTCTAGGCTAAAACTAATCCCCCCCACTCATTGATAAAAGTTTCTTATGACTATTTTTATAACTAGACTCTTCAACCTAGCCGCTTTGAGAGACTCTTTTAGTGAATTATTAGGAGATGAAAGAATTGGGAACCACAACTGCGATGTGGAACACGATGCGGTAGAAAGTTCCGTTTACAAATTCTGAATCACTGACGATAGGGACATAATTTAGAATATAAAAAATGGTAAGGATTCTGTGTATACAGTATGTGTAACGTTTAAATCATGAAAATAACATTGGAAATTATAAATTCAGTTGAAGAAAAAACGACAGAAGTTGCAATACAATGTTTAATAACAATAGCGTTTTTAAACAATGCGCATTTATATCGAGGCAGTGAAACTTTATGTGTTTTAATACCAATGCTCGTTATGTATTGTAATAATATGATTGTAATATTATGAGTTATATGACTCATAAAATTATTAAACTATTATAAATTTATTGGGTCGATAATTTTTTTCGCTAATAGTTTGAATTTAATAATATCCATAAAATTAAACCGTTTCGAATTTGTGTGTAAACTGTACATCCTTTTAAGTTATAGATCCACTTTTATTTCTAATAGAAAGCTTTGATATACAAAACAATGCAAAAGTGAAAGTTTTTCGAATTTAATCATTTATCATCTTTCAATATTTTTAAATGAAAATATTTAATAAAAGTGCTATTTGGAAACTAACCTTTTTTAAGGAAGGTATTTGATATTTCACTTACATTCATTAATTTTGTTCAGGTAATGAATGTTAATAAACCTTTCTGACCCTAAATATTCTAAATTTCCTACATTATTTTAATGTTTACAATTTTTGAATTTCCTTTTATTCTCTGAATTCTTTGAATTTCTTTAATGTTAAAAATTCTTAAAAATCTCTTAAATTTGTTGAATTCCCTAAAATCCATAACAAAAATTTCTCAAATTCCCTTATTTATTTAAAGCTTCTAAAATTTTATAAATTCTTTGAATTCCTTGAATATTTTGAATTCTTCTAAATACCTTCATTCCTGTTTTTTAATACTAAGAGTTAAAGACTGACAGAGCTTTTAAAACTGACAAATTTGTTGTTTGAATTTGCGTCATAATATAAAGTTTAAAAATATCGGAATGAATCACTCAAATATACTAATTGAATACTGATACATGTTTTTAATTAATCTATTTTAATGTATAATAACATTAAATTTATATCCTACTCATTTTAAAAAGTCCGTGAGAGCATTTAAACTTCAACATTTATTAAAGAAGCTTTATAATTTTCTAAACATCTTTTAAAACTGATCTGTAAGAACAGAAATTTTTCTGAAAAGTACAACAATAAAATATATAGGCAATAAAAATTTTATAATTTTTTATTTTCTAATATTCAAAATTTTTTAATTTTTCAAAATCAAAGCGTCAAATTATTTATAAATGTGATAGATTCTTAGAATTTTAAATTCAAAACGCACTAACCTTGTTTTTTATTTGTATATTATCGATTCGAAATAAAATATTTTGCGCCAGAAACTCAATTGTGTCTTGAAAAATAGGTACTTACGAGAAACTTTGACATTTTTTGCAATTTAGTATTTTGTAGCTGCAAATTTAAATTTCAATCACCTGCATTCGAACCGAGCTCCAGTTTCATCAAGATAACTAATTTTATAAACATTTTACCAACTTATATTTAACAACAACATTTAAGTTAAACAATCATTAAAATATTTCATGTTTTAAACCGAAATAACTTTAAATAAAAATAAGTGAGTCAATCCAATAGTTATCAAAGTTTATGGTTTTTTCATTTGAAAAAATAATCAATAATAATCAAAATAATCAAGTTTACGTAGTTAATCGCTTGTTTAAAAACTTTGCAACGATAAATAATTTGACTTTTTTTTGCAAAAAGAGTGGAAGAAATTGTTAAAAAATTTGAAATATATAATGGAAAAACTGTGGAACGATGATTTTTCTTCTGGAAATTGAATGTAAACATATAGAACGTTGGTTTAGTATTTTATATGAAGTTACATATCAAAGTAAGAAAATTGAGGTCAAAAACACGTAGTTCGTCAACTTAGCTTTTTTTATTAATTATTATTCTTTACGTGAAAAAAGTTAATTATAGGATATCCCGTCTCATAAAGATTTTAAATTCACGAGTATTTTTCAGCTTCATTTTTGCTCTCTGACTTTTTGTCTTTTTGTTATTCTTCTTTCTGGTCCACTTTAAATTTCCTTTGACCCAAGACGTGTTTTCGGCAGAGGATTTTTTGCCCGTACACGATTATTCTGAGATAGGCAAATATTGTCTCTTAATGAAAAATCCGCAAAAGAAAACAATTTCTTTTACCTCAAAGGAAACAGTGAAACTGCTTAAAATAACTAATAAAGAGCCTACAGGCTCTCGAAAAACTCTTAATGATTACAAAGAATAAAGCGAATAAAATCATAAAAATATAGGTAAAAAATAGTTTTTTATATAAAGTTATAAATTAAATGAAAAGCCTTAAGCAAAAGTAATTAGTAAGAAAATTCTCAACATAGATATTAACTTTAAACCAATGACTTGCATTGTGAAAAAAGAAAATTAATTCTTGGATTTTCTAACCAAACAGGCAAATTCTCTATAAAACAGTTCAATTTTCTACCTAAAGATACGAATTTTTAGTTAAAAAGTAATTTTGAATAGAATAGTTGCACTTTCTACTAAAATAATAGAGTTTCCAACAGTTGAGGGTCCGAATTCTATACACCCTTATAGAATATGTAGCCTGAAAGTGGGAAGGCCCCTGAATGAAGCTTAAAAAAAAGCGTTCAGAGGCCACCCCACTTCCACCAATAAATTTATTTTAAATTTAAAAATTTCCAATTTCCGACCAAAAATGGACAAGGTAAATTTGCGGTCCAAACAATTTATTTAAAAAACAATATCATAATTTGATTTTTAATCATAGAGATGGATTCTTAAAGAATAAAATGAACTCTCTACAAAGAAATTCAACCAAACACGTAGTTAAATTTCAAATTGAGATAAATTATTTTATACAAAAAAGGCAAAAAAGACAACATTTCATCGTTAAATTTTCAACGAAAAACTATTAATTAGTATGTAAAATAGAACTAGTTGAATTTTCAGTTTGGAAAATTTATTTTAAAATAAAAGCATTTCTAACTAATAATTGAACCTCAACCAAATGGTACAATTTTTGATCGAAAGAGATGCATTATAAACCAAAAAAATATAACAATAGAATTTATAATTTAAAAAAATTAACTTTCAACGGAAAAGATATTAATTGCCTCCTTAGTTTCTATTAATTTAGTTTGAGCTGAAGCAAATTAATTCATTGAAATCAATCCTGCAGAATCCTCAATAATATTTTTAAATATTTTCAAATCTTTAAAATCTTACGAAAACCCGAAATTCTTTTAAATTGTTAGGAATTTTATCAAATGTTTAAAAATTTTTTTATAATGATTGAAATCACATAAAAATTTTGAAATTTTGTGTTTCATCCTATAAAATTGTGTTAAATTCTCATAAAGTTTGGGAAAAATTCTTTTCAGTCCTATTCAATTTGTTTAAATTCCCTAATATATCTATTACTTTGATGCAATTTTTTAAAGATCCTGGGTTGATTTTTTATTGAACGTTTTATTTCTAGTTCGTCTTTATATTATCTTTAGAAAAGGTAGTTTTAAATTTAATAGTCACCTCGTGAAATTGAAAAAGTACATACGTTTTTAGTAAGAAGTAAATGAAATGGTCTGCAGAATAACGCATGATTCGCCGAAAAGGGCTTAATTGCAGAAACTGTTTCTGTACCTAGCTGTGAATTGTTTTGTAATTGCTAGATCGTGTTGGACATTTTCACGATTGCGATTAATTTAACCGTACTCTAGCAAATATAATTCCCTAGTCAACACTGTTCTATGAGGGCAATAAATAATTTTGATTTATAGGATAAATTTAAACTAAAAATAGAGATTCAGAGATCGAATAAAAATTGACATTTCTATATTCAGAGAATATGTGCAATAAAACTAAATCGTAGTTCATAGAGATGTGGAGAGAGGTAGGCCAAACAGAAATCAACCATGATTTATGAGGAAAAAGCTCTTTATAATTAACCCATTAAGTCCTGACTGGGTATATTTTTAAGATTTTTTTTCAACTGCTCTGTTAACTAAGAAATCCGTCACAGAAAAAACCGACAATACCTATTTCCGACGTAAAATTGTCTGTTCTTTCGATTTCTGCAGTTATAACTTGAAAAAAATGCATATTTAAAAAGTTATATTTGTTTATTTAACAAAAAACACGAATTGACGAATAAAAAAATGTTTCTTTTGTAATTTTATGATCGAAATCGTTGGTAGATTTTTTTAATTTGTGCAATAAAAGTGTCCATGCATTCTAGCCTTCAAAATGTAGTGGTGGGTTTTTGTAAATTAAACATGGCGACATCCAATATGGCGGCTTAAATTCAAATTTTTTTTATTTTTAAAGTAATTTTTCCTGCACTAACAATTATTGTTCAATTTCAATAAAAATTAGTGCAAGATGGTTTTTTGGGGCTCTCATTGTGAATCTGCTATCATGTTTTCTAAATTCAAGATGGCGGAGCCAATATGGCTGCCAAAAATTTTGAAAAATTGTTCAATTTTTATGTAAACTCGTATAGGTGGTTTTTTTGGATCACTTGTAACGTACCTAGCCCTGTCATCCTGCCGGAGCTTCAGTCGTCCAGGGTCCTAAGGGATTTGGGGACAGGGTAGGCGTTTCAAAA
>JAAAKG020133407.1:0-66380 GCA_010014905.2 Druon quercuslanigerum
TTATTTATTTTTAACTAATAAAACTATTCAATCAATAATGGGTTTAACTAATTGAAAATTAAAGAACCAATATTGATAATTACTCCACTACACCCACAGCAATAATTTTTATTAAAAAAAAATTCAAAAAAAAATTAATTAAACAAATTATATTTGTTTAAATAATTAAAAATTAATTAACCAATAATAATAAATATTCCACTAGGCGAATATTAATAACTTTAAGTAAAAAAATACCAGAATACAGTGCTCAAAATTTTTCAACTGTATTCTATTGCAAATTTTTAATGAAAATATTAAAGGCGAACTAGATAATCCAATATTGAAGATTCTGAATAAAATTGACGAAAACATCTTTTTATTTAAAAAAAACTTAAACTTCATGGACGTTGCGGGACTTCTAAATGTATAAAAAATAATTAACCAATGATAATAAATATTCCATTAGGCCAATATTAATAATTTTAAGTAAAAAAAAGCCAGAATTCAGTGCTCGAAATGTCGATTTCATGAAAAATTGACATTTTTGGTTTTAAGGGTTTTAAGTTCTGTGAAATAACATTTAAGTATTCTTCGTGTCCGTGCTAAGCTTCTAGAATGTTCTAGACGCTTAGAAATCGGTATGGTAGGAATCTTGAATTAGAACCTGCCTTGCTCTTCTACCCCAACAGAAAATATTTCGACATATTTTCAAAAAAATCGTTTTCATTTTGAGAGAGTGTTTGATTTTTGTAAAAATAAAGAAGAAAGAATGAGATTCGCTTAGGGGTCGATTTGAGATATGATAAGATTGCTTGAATTTCGGACATTCCTGTAATGGGATCCTTCACCTCGCTGAAATAAAGCAGCACTATCTAGTCTGCGTTATTGCTGGAGGTTCTGTGTTTCATATCGGGGATGATTTCGCTCACGGGGGTGCTAAGATGTGACTATAAAAAAAAACCCTTGCTCGCAATTTCTCATTTCTCGTTGATAGCTCCCGTGAACGTGATCAAGTGCGCTGATAGGGGAAAAAATACCATTTCTATCAAAACTGTAAGCACGTGTCATCATCAGTACTCAGAAGGTCATGTAATATCTTTCTATGCCCATTTCGAGTCATGATCCTAATCAGCCACGCAGACAAGACCATAACAAAAAGACAATCTTCTAGAGTTTATGACCTTTGATAAAATAGCGAATGTCTTAAAAAAAAGCAGCATGTGTACTTGTATTAAAGGTTAAAGAAACTTAATTTTCCTAATATTCTGGAGATTATTTAAGAATATTTTTTAATAATTCAGATACGTCAAATTAAAATTACAACAAAAAAGTGCATTTTCAACCACGTCGCTGAATTTGTATCAAATGTAATGCATAATTTATATTTCAAGCCACAAAAATTTCAATTTTAATCAAAAAGAGATTAATTTATCTTACAAAAACAATTTTTAAGGCACGTAGTTGAATCTTCAGAGAAAAAAAATTATTTTCAAACAGTTGTACATTGAACTAAAAAAAAAAAATTTTAAAAGATCTGTGAATTTTTTGCAAAGTAGTTTAAAATTACAATCCTAAGATATAAAGTTTTAGCTAGAAAGCTCTTTATAATCATCTAGTTAAATTTTCAACCAAGCAGAAGAATTTACAACCGAAAAGATTAATATTCTACAAAATAGTTACACTACCGTCGGAAATTATGAGATCGATTGACTATTAAAAATCACTGCTGGCTTTGAACCACGATAACTCAGCAAAAAAAAAGATAGGGCATTTAAAAAAATAGTTGGAAGGCTTATGAAATTCCACGCCTAATAATATCAAACACATTTTTTTTATATGATAAAGAGAATACAGCACGTGATAAGTTTAAAAAAAATCTAGATTTTCTGAAATTTTGTACCTCGACTTAAATTCCATCTGTAATTTAAGCTAAAGAAACTTAAAAAAGCTTTATCGTTTCCTGAGATACGAATGAAAATGTTTAATCATTTTAGTCGACGATCACGGTTCTCGGCCGGTCTGCTGCTCGCCTCCTTCATTCAGGCAGGTCCCAATATGCCACGCACAGAGGTGGGGCTTGATTGGGGCTCTTTAATACTTTTGATTCTGCTCAGCAGCAATTTTTATTCAAAATTATTGTAAATTTTTTAATCAATATTTTTTTAAAATTATTTTCAATTATTTTATTCCAGAATTATCCCCATCTTAAATAATAAAAAAATAATAAAAAGTTTTCTTTTATTTCTTAACATTTTTATCAACTAGAATATTAATAAAAATGTAGGTATATTGTTACGAGAGCAAACTATTTTTCAAACGAATGAGGCAGCTTTTAGTCGACGATCACGGTTCTCAGTTGGTCTGCTGCTCGCCTCCTTTGTTGAGGCAGGACCGAACAGAATACGCACGGAGGTGGTGCTTGATTGTAATTTTAATCATCGGAAAATTAATAAATGAGCGAGTTGTTTGTGTAAGAAAAATGTTTGTGTATAGGAAAATAATAAACTACTTATTAGAAATTTAAAATATAATTTTCATTGCCTCTACGCACTATTTTATATTTAATTTATTTTGGAAATTCCATTATTATGAATAATTCATTTAGAATTTAGCTGCCTAATCCGTTTAAAAAATAGTTTACTCTCGTAACAATATATCTACAATTTTTAATAATATTCTAGTTCATAACAATTTTAAGAAATAAAAAAAAGCTATTCATAATTTTTTTATTCTTTAATATGGGGACAATTCTGAATTGAAATAATTGTAAATAATTAAAAAAAAAATAAATAATTTTAAAAAATTACAATAATTTTGAATAAAAATTACTGATGAGCAGAATCAAAAGTATAAGAGAGCCCCAATCAAGCTCCACCACTGTGCGTGGCCTATTCGGTCCTGCCTCAACGAAGGAGGCGAGCAGCAGACCAGCCGAGAACCGAGATCGTCGACTAAAACTCAACTCAGACGCGATTGAACATTTTTAATCGTATCTCGGGAACCGATAAAGATTTTTCAAGTTTCTTTGTCTCAAATTAAAGATAAAATTTGAGGCTCTATTTCGTATAATTTTCAAATTTTTGCAACAATTTCCCTGGGTCATGCTAAAAATTGAAGTCGAGGTATACAATTTTAGAAAATCTAGAATTTTCTTTAAAACTTATTACGTTCTCTAGTCTCTCTAGCAGATAAAAAAATCTGTTTGACACTAATAGAAGTGGAATTTCATAGGCTTTCCAACTGTTTTTTTTTTTAAATTTTCTATCATTTTTTTTCGCAGAATTATCGTGGTTCAAATCCAGCAGTGATTTTTTATAGTGTTTGCATCAATCGATCTCATACTTTCCAACGGTAGTATATATTTTCCATCAGAGATGAATTATCAAATAAAAATATTATTCTTCAACAAAAAGATTACTTTTTACAAAATAGTTCTAACATTTACTGAAGTAGTTAAATATTTATCAAAGAAAAATGAATTATCATCAAAAATGTAATAGTTGCTTTTTCAAACCAAAGAGATTTTAATTTTAAATCGAAAGAACTTGGGTTTATCAAAAAAGACGATTTTTTAACAAAATAAACTAGTCCTTTACCAAAACCTATTAATTTTTAACCAAAAAGATCCATTTTGGAAAAGATAGTTACGTTTTCAACCAAAGAGATAAATTATCAACTGAAGTGATGAATTTTCAGCCAAAAAAGTGAATTTTCAACAAAGTAGTTTAACTTTTTACACGAAGAACTATTATAGTGTAAAAATTTTAACTAAAATTAAATTTAAGGGAAAATATAATTTTAAGAAAAAAATTTAATTTAAGCAATAAATATTACTATTTCCTTTGATCTATTTACTTTTGTTTAAGGAAAATTAAATATAAAAATCATAAGTTCTTTCAGAGGATTTAAAAACAGTCTTAAAGATTTTAGATACCTTGGAAAACTTTTTTTTTATTTTACAGGATTTTGTCAAATTTTAAAACATTTTATGAACTTTTAAAAATCTTTCATAGTTTTAAATATTTTAAAACCTTCCACCAATCGTAAATATCTTTTTAACTAAATCGAAGTATTCCTAAGTTTTAATTAATCTTTTCTGACAATGTTGGAAACCTTTCCAAATGTAACATATTTTTAACATTCTCTTAAAATCAATTTTTTTCAATAATGATTACTTAAAATTTTCCCAAGAATCTTAAGGGCATTTTTCAATTATCTTGACACCCTTAAAAATGCAATAAAAAGCTTAATTTCTGAAAAAGAATAATAATTTAAAAGAAACAATCATTTAAAGTTTTCCCAGGAATCTTAGGGACTTTTTTTGATTCTCTTAAAACGTTCCAAAGACTTTCAAAAGTTTCTGAGTTTTTTGTTCGACACTTTTAAAAATCTATAGTTTGTTTTTAAATTTGTTGAAATCTTTTAAAGTTTGAAAGTATTTTGTTATTTTTACAAAACTTTAAACTACCTTTTAAGATAATTTAAAGCTTTCCTAACATTTTGTAGAATACTGCGAAATTAAAATTAGTTTAAGAATCTTTCAGATTCGATTTTAATATATATTTTAATTCTTCAAAACATAAAATTAATCTTTTAAAATAATATCTAACTATTAGATAAAAACTAATAAAAATAAAAACTTCTAAATTTTTTCAACGATACCGATACACTGCGTAAAGCATTTGAAGTTTTTTTACATCTATTGTATATCTACTTAACTAAACAAAATTAGGTTTCGGAAATATTTATACATGACAATTGGAGATATCATCAAAACTAAAAAAATTGGTACAAATATAGCATACATATAGCATGTGGGTGGTTATCCAAAACATGACTATTTTAAATAGTGAGATTTTCAAAAACAATTAACAAGTGAAGACTTCCCCGAAAAGAGTTTATTGTATTTTATTTAATTTGAAACGTCTAGATAGAAGAACTTGGGAGACAATAAAGTTATAAAGGTCACATGTACAATGCACTAGGAAAGCATTGTTGTGAGTGCAACTGAAGTATTTGGCACTTTAGTCGTAGTGAGAATAAATGTGGATGCTTATAGTGGAATGATGAAATCCGCTTAGCCGTTAACCAAAAGAAACAAGTGTCTCTAAGAAAGTGAAATATTACATTTCTTGGCGAAGACGTGAAAACAAAACTAGAAAATGATTATACTAGATACAAGAACAGAAAAGTTAAACTGCTAGTGAGTCCAGAATTCCTAAAGTGGGCACGACATTTTTTTTGAACTCACGAAAAATAAAGGGTCGTTTTATGTTGTTCATTATATCTACTACATACCTTATAAAAAATTTTAATTTGAGATGGAGCGCTGAATCAAAATTGCATTTGTTTACAAACAAAATGATAAAAAAATGACTTTAATCAACATTTTCCATAGTCTTTTATTTTGTTGTGAAGTTAATTTATTTATTAATTGTAAACATGAGAAATAAACAATTGAATTTTGTAAAAAAAAGGGGTATAATATTGTTGAATCGGTGTATAATTGATGACTGTGCGACACTTTTCAATTTTCAAGAATTGACGAAAAATGGTGTGCCCACTACAAGAATTTAGATTCTAGTTTTCAAATAAAATAAAAAAATATTTTATGAGCAATTGCGCAAGCATAACAAGAGAGGAAGTACATAGTATTACAAAGTTAGGCAGATTTAGAAATATTATATAAGCGTCCGAAGTCACTGTTTAAAATGCTCGAAAAATTCCGACACATTTAAGATACTAAAGTAACTGAAATTTGCGAAATTAGGTAGCTGAGAATAAAACTCAGAAAATTTTATAATAAATTTACTAAATTTTTATTTAAGTTCAGAAGTGGTTTGTGAAAATTACAAATAGTTTCCTAAAATTCCTAAATGGTAAAAGAGTGCTTTATTCACGTACACACAAAAACGAATTTAGAACAAGAATATTTTTTATAGTCAGAGAATGTTATTGGTCAGGAAAAATTCAATTACTCAAAGAACGTTTATAAAAAGATTTTAGGGTTAAAACGTTACAAGTTTAAGATTCTGGGTTTTGAATATTATTATGATCAGGGAAAATGAAAAACTGCTGAGTAGAAAATTAGAGGAAATTAAAAACTAAATGTTGTTGTAACTGGTATTATATTCTTGCTAGTAATTTATTTGCCCTGTATTTATGTTTTTTTCATTTGCTTTTTTTACAATATTACATTGTTAGTCATAAATTATATTAATTGTTTAAAAATTCAATAATTTTGTTCAAAAGACATCCTTTTTGGTAAAAAATAAAATTTTTGTGTTGAGAATTCGTCATTTTTGGTTTTGTAATTCAACTAATTTCCTAGAAAATTGACTTATTTTTAGAATTTAATAGTTTGTTGCTAAACAGTAAAAATAAAATCTCTTTTGGTTTAAAATGAAACTATTTTTAGCAAATTTGTATTTCTAGTTTAAAAATAATTGTATTTTTCTAGAAATTTCATATTTCATCGATAAAAATAAAACAATTTCATTTAAAAGTAAGGAATTTTGTTAAAAAGTCATTTGTTGTTTGTCAAAAATTCAGCTCTTTTATTGAAAATTAATATTTTTTGGTAGAAAATGCAACTATTCTAATAGAAAATTAATTTTGCATTGAAAAATAATATTTAATGAGGAAAAGTCAAACTGCAATCTTTTTTGGATGAAGATTCAATTATTTTCGTTTTCTAATAATAATTTGTCTTCTTTATTTAAAAATTTATCTATTTTAGTTTTTATTGAAACATCGTTTTTTTTGAAAATTATTCTTCTTTCCGTTTGGGAATTCAACTTTTTTTTGCAAATTTTTGTTGAATCACTTTGTCACAAAATCATTTTTTTGTGCAGCATTCATATTTTAGTTGAAAAGTAATTTCTTTGGTTGAAGGTTTATTAGATCAGTGAAACAGAAATGAGCTTTTTTAAATTCTTTAAAAAAGAACATTAATTTTTTTTGAATGATTTAACTTTTTATAAACTTCTCTACTTTCAAACAATTTTTAGCCTGTAAACTTTTAAATTTACCGCCATATGTACCGCCATATGTTGCTGATTGTTTTTTTATAATTTTTAAAAGAAATTTATTTTAAAAATAAAGACAGGCAAGGTGAAAGAAATAAAAAATAGAAGGAATAGGATTTAGTTAGTTGCCTCCTCATTTTTCTTTCCTTCTTTTTATTTTTGTCCAAAGGAAAAATGAGTTTTTTTCTTATCTTTTTTAGGGTAAACGAACTTTATTCGTTAGATTTTTGGTTTTCATTTCAGGAATTCTTCGCATTAACTTGATTACTGGACGCTAAATACACTACCTTCGGAAATTATGAGATCGATTGACGTAAGCACTATTAAAAATCACTGCTGGCTTTGAGCCACGATAATTCAGCGAAAAAAATTATTGGGCATTTAAAAAAAAACAGTTTAAAAGCCTATGAAACTTAACGTCTAGTAATGTAAAACAGATTTTTTTTAATTGGCTGAAGGAAATACAGCACGTGATAAGTTAAAAAAAAATGTCCAGATTTTCTGAAGTTTTGAACTTTGACTATTACATCTTTGATGATAATTCATTTTTCTTTGTTAAATATTTAACTACCTCAGTAAATGTTGAACTATTTTGTAAAAATTAATTTTTTTGTTGAAGATTAATATTTTTATTTGATACTTTATGTCTGATGGAAAATATACACTACCGTTGGAAAGTATGAGATCGATTGATGCAAACACTCTAAAAAATCACTGCTGGATTTGAACCACGATAATTCAGCGAAAAAAAATATTAGGGGATTTTTAAGAAAAACCATTAGAAAGCCTATGAAATTCCACGTCTAGTAATGTCAAACAGATTTTTTTGATCAGCTGAAGAGAATACAGCACGTAATAAGTTTAAAACAAATTTTATTTTTCTAAAATTTTGTACCTCGACTTCAACTTTTATCATGACCTAGGAAAATTGTTACAAAAATCTGAAAATTACAAGACGTAGAGCCTGACATTTGATCTCTAATTTAAGCCAAAGAAACTTAAAAAATCTTCATCGGTTCCCGAGATACGATTAAAAATGTTAAATTGCATCTGAGTTGAGTTTCAGTCGACGATCACGGTTCTCGGCCGGTCTGCTGCTCGCCTCCTTCGTTGCGGCAGGACCGAATCTGCCACGCACAGAGGTGGCGCTTGATTGGGGCTCTCTTATACTTTTGATTCTGCTCATCAGTGATTTTTATATTAAATTATTCCAAGTTTTTAAAATTATTTATTGTTTTTTTTTAATTATTTACAATTATTTCAATTCAGGAGTATCCCCATATTAAAGAATAAAAACATGATAAAGTTTTTTTTATTTCTTCAAATTTTTATCAACTAGAATATTAATAAAAATTTAGATATATTGTTACGAGAGCAAACTATTTTTCGAACAAAGTAAGCAGCTAAATTCTAAATAAATTATTTTAATGAAAAACACTCAACAATATTAAAAGTCAATAATAATGAAATTATTATTATATATTATTATAACTTCAATTTTTATTAAATAGTTTACAATTTTCCTTTATGGTTTACCATGTATAAATTCGTTTTCTTGCACCTATCCATCGTAAATTTTCAAGATTATTTGATACTCCAACTTTTTCGGCAATATAATTTTCATAAGTATAAGAGAGCCCTAATTGAGCACCACGTCTGTTCGTGGCCTATTCGGTGCTGCTTCAACGAAGGAGGCGAGCAGCAGACCGGCAGAGAACCGTGATCTTCGACTAAAACTCAACTCAGATACGATTGAACATTTTTAATCGTATCTCGCTTTGCCACTGTTTTTTTTAATTTCCTATCATTTTTTTTCGCTGAGTTATCGTGTTTCAAAGCTAGCAGTGATTTTTAATAGTCAATCGATCTCATAATTTTCGACGGTAGTATATGTTTAATTCTCAAGCCAAAAGACAAGTTAAAAAAAAAGAAATTAAGTTTCTACCAACAAAAAAACAACAATTTTTTACCCAAAAATAAAGTATTTAAGTTTTTAGTGATGGAAATAAATGTTTAACTAAAATTATCAATCTTCGACGATAAAAAAGAATTTTCATTTAAATAGTTGAATTTTCAACCCAAAAGATTAATTTTGTAAAAAAAGATGTTTAACAAAATGTATGAATTTTAAAACTAAACAAGGTATATTTTTATTCAAAACTGGAATAGTTAAAGTTTTAGCTAGAAAACGAATTTTGTCGTAAGATTTTCAGATTTTTGCAACAATTTTTCTAGGTCATGTTAAAAGTTGAAGTCGACGTACAAAAGTTTAGAAAATCTAGAATTTTTCTAAAAAACTTATCGCGTGCTCTATTCTCTTCAGTAGATAAAAAAACATGGAATTTCATAGGCTTTCCAACTGTTATTTTAAAAATGCCCTACGATTTTTTTTGCTGAGTTATCGTGGTTCAAAGCCAGCAGTGCTTAAATTAAAGATAAAATTTAAGGCTGTATGTCTTATAATTTTCAGATTTTTGAAACAACTTTCCTAGGTCATGCTAAAAGTTGAATTCGAGGTACAAAATTTTAGAAAGTCTAGAATTTTTTTAAACCTATCACGTGCTGTATTCTCTTCAGCAATTTAAAAAAAAATCTGTTTGACATTACTAGACGTGGAATTTCATAGGCTTTCCAACTGTTTTTTATTAAATGCCCTATATTTTTTTTGCTGAGTTATCGTGGTTCAAAGCTAGCAGTGATTTTTAATAGTGCTTGTGTCAATCGATCGCATAATTTCCGACGGTAGTGTAGGACGTTAAATTTGATTTCACTCTCATAAAAATTTCTTTAATTTTATTTTATTTACTAATGACGGAGAGTGTGCATGCAAAGAACTTAAAGGAAACTAAAGAGTTATGCCAGAACAGAAAATAGTGGTAACAAATAGTTTGTGAGAAATGTATGATAAAAAGTGTCAGCGGAGTGAGAGAAGCCTGAAACGAAAGACCTTGAATACCAATGGGCGCGAGAAGAGAGCTTTACCTAATGACTTTGTGAAGCTCTTCACCTAGGGCGTGTTATTTAAATAAACAGCATTGGAATTCTAGATTCACCTACAAATTCTGTATCCTAGAAGGATAAAAATATTGAAAAAAAAGAGCAGCGTATTCCGAGGACACTGTTGCAAAGAAAAAAAGAATCCTAGAAGCTTGCTGTGTTTTGACAGAGATGAAGAGTAACTGAAGAGTCATTCATCAACAGGAAACATTGGTTGGTAACACACCTATTTGTTGCATTTGCGACAATGGATTTAGCTCCACACTGCCATGAATCACAGCTGGGAAAAGGAGCCATTTCAAAAATTTTCTGATGAAAAATTTTCCATAAATATTGACATACTGGCATGCAAGAGTCTGGCTACAATAAATTGTGGTTTTTCATAAAGTTTGATCGATGTGCGTATAAACTATAAAATAGCCATTTGCGTTTTATAAGATATGTACAACAGCTGAACCATTTTAGTAATTCATGAGGAGGCAGAGATTAAGCACAATGCGTAAATTCAGGAAGTTAAAAAATGACAAATAAAACTTGGCGCAACAAATATTTGTTTAAAAACAGAATAATATTCGAGAAGCACAAATTTTGGATCTCAAAAACAGATTCTTGCTTATCTTTAAACTTTCGTTTCTGCAAAAAAACACCACTGTTTTTCATTAATGAATTTGACTTGTTTATTAGTTTTTTTAATTCATTACCCTAAAAATAACGCAGCTCAACATTCTTTAAAAACAGGGAAAATGGTGTTATTTTTAACGCAAAAAGGGAAATATTATGGAAATAAATTTTCATCCGGAAAAGATTTTTTACCAAAAGGAATGCATCTCATCCGAAAAATACAAAATCCTTACACCCAAAAAAGGTAAATTTTTAACGAAAACGTTCCAATATCAACCTTTTTTTTCAAATTTTCAAGTAAAAGATACGAATTTTAAATGAAATAGTTGAGTTATTAACCAAAGAGAAAAATTTTTCAGCTAGCAGGACGAATTTTTGTTCATGAAAGTTCAATCTTAAAACAAAAATGTTCATATTAAATCAAACTAGATGACTTATCTACAATAAAAGATGATTTTTTAATCTCAAAAGACAAACTTTTAACAGAAAAATTGATTTTTTGACAAAAAAAGGTGACTATATTACAATCGTTGATTTTTCAACCTAAAAAGATGCATTTTTAAATAAATAATAAAATTTTCAAACATAAAAGATTAAAATTCAACAGAAACAGTTGAAGTAGAAATAAACAAAATTAAATATTGAGAAGGCAGTTGAAATTTCAACACGGAAGTTTGTGTTTGTATGAAAAATAGATTTGTTGTACCAAAATGTTTAGGAAACTATTTTCCAACAACTTGAATCAAACACAAAATTACATTTTTCGACAAAATAGTTAAAGTCTGAAACAAAAACATGAATTTTCAATAAACAACAATAATTTACTTAAAAAAAAAACAATTTTTTAAACAAAATACAAGCTTAAAAGTTGAATTAAAAAAATTAATGTTTAAGAAACAGGAAACCATATTTCAACAAAAACTTAAATTTACAAACACATGGGAGAATCTTAAAAAAATGAATTTCTAACATAGTAATTCAACTTTTATCAAAATTGTTGAGATGAATCATCCATCACAAAAGATAAGTTTAAAACCAAATAGTTAAATTTTCATCTAAAAAAATTATGTTTCAACAACCAACATCACGATTTACTGAATAAATAAAAAACTTATTTTCAACAAAAAGTTGATTTCTCTATCAAAGAGGTAACTCTAAACAAATTAATTTCTAACGAAGTAGTTAAAATTCTAATCAAAATGTTGAGTTAAAACAAGTTATTTAAACATTTTATTATAAGCATAAAGTAGTATTTTATATATTAAAAACTATTTTTTATAAAAAGCAAAAAAATCATAATTAGCACCAAGAACTCGCAAAACAAATTTTTCACTTATGGGGGTGATATTTAAAATATAAATTCTTATTAGTTTTCTATGTCTTATTAGTTTTTCGTTTTATCTCGATTGACCTATTATTGACGATTTTTGATAAAATTTACAAATAAGTCTTGAACTTCATTGGGCTTGCGGAAACCCTAAATATTATTTTTTTTAACACATAAAATAAAATGCATTTATTACATTTTCATCATTTATGATAAGTCATAAAAAATAGTCTGACTGTTCTCTGAGGTTCCGATATCTTTAGAAGGAATTTTTTTTATTCAAATTTTCTTTTGCACACTGGCTTGTGGCTCAAAAAACAGGTCTGGTTCACTAAGCAGCCTGCCACTGCCAATAATGATGGCTTTAGCCATGAAAACTGAAACTAAAAAATGTCATAATTTATATTTCCCACGATATCACAATAATATACATTTATTGAAATGATACATTTTTCAGGGTAGCTAATAATGAAATTCAATAAAAAATAAGAAATAAATATGAAAGTAAAAATTTATTTGATTTTGCCATATCTGAATAAGCAATTTTAGGCCGAGATGTAGAAATCCACGAGATCCGTGATGAGAGTGCATTCGTTAAAAAAAGAGTTTTCACAAAAGAGAATTCACAATCAAACGCGTAACACGAGAACCAACAGTTACGCGCCCGAGGTGCGATATGCATGGAAATTAAAAAAAGAAAAATTGGACCACGTTGGTCAAGTATGCTCTATAATGCAGTTCTATAGCATCTGTTCGCAATCAAGCATCCCTTGTAGACAAATTGACAATTACTGCAGAGTGCTAAATGAGTATCCAGAACAAAACTGCCTACAAGAACGAATAGACCCTGTCGTCATTTCAGTATTCGGCACTCAGATATTTAGAATCTGGAGCTTTGTTGCCCAGCCCTATTGTCTACTTTCAGATTGTGTTCGGTTAGGAGCAGAATAAATAAGTTTGAATGCAGAAAGCTTGGTGTAAGGGAACTGGGAAATGCGCGCGACCTATTTCTTCGAGATATTCATCTAAAAAGTTTGCGTGAAAATTTATGCCAAGTTATATGCAGCCGGTTCGATTATAAGAAACGCGAGCTAGAATACGTATTATCTGACAGGATTAACTGTAAAATCTTATTTCATCTTTCAGATATGCTCTGCACCCAAACTTTGATCATTTTCTAATTTAGAAAAAAAAAAATCCTGCATCTATTGTCATTATTTTACTGTTATTTTCTCCTCAATTAATGCAGAGATTCTTTTAGGCCATGATAATGTTAAAAAAGACTGAGTAAATATACTTTCTTTCTTTTCACCCATTGAAACTGCTACTTCCCTTTGGCCTAACGATGATCCTTTTTAGCATAACGATCGCTCCCAGAAGTTTGCTGCTGTATTTTTATTCTTTTTGTTACCACAATGCAATTTCCAATGCAAAATGTCTCATTAAACTTTGCATTTTATGGAAATTGTAGATTAACATTTTCATTCCTTAGAAACTCAAGATTGACTATTCAACTATTGTATTTATCTTTTATGGAAATATAACTAATAAACTATTCCCCTCCAGTTTCGACCCCTTCTCTAATGCATTAATAAATTTTCGATGCCAAAGGATGCCAAAGGAAGAATGTATGAAAAATAAATGAGAATTAATTGTCTCAACTATTCTTATAACCAGAGATGAATTTCTAAATGCAACAGCATTTTTTCTCGGATCAGAAATATCTGATATTGTAATGGAAGCACTTGAAATTGAATGTTTATCTTCACTCAGTTTTATTCTAAATTTGTATAAACTTCTATTTTGGCTGTTGTGATTAATTATTAAGTAAAGAATGTATCCACTAATTTTAAATAATTTTTTATAATAAAGTTTTACTGCAGGTTTGAAAAGGGACCACATAGCATCCGAGACGTAACCAACTCAAACCTAAATCTATGTTTTTCTTTATTAGATCTTTAGCGCAGAAAATTTATTTATGCGTAACTTATAAACTTTTGTTATTACTAATATTAATTATTATTCTTATACTATATTCAATTATTAAATTTTTTTGCGCAAAATTCCATGACAATGAGCGTAAAATAAGTAAATTCAATATGACGTGGATTTTCCATTCGTGTCTAACTTTCTTTTAGAAGTGCTATTGAGCATCAAACTACATTCACATTCTGACTTCTGTTATAAGAAGAAACTTTAAGATGGAACGATTTTTGAAAGAGAGTGAATATGATATTTGATATTTCCCTTTAGGGCGTTCTTTTCTCGATATCATTTCAAGGTAGAAGAATAGAGTAAGGTCCATAGGGTATAAAGAGATCTCTATTTACTCGAAAACATCAAAAGGAGTTATTTTTAATACATTTAAATTAATTGACAGAGATGCTCTGCTTCTAAGTTTAACCTAAATTTGTTTGCGACTTCCAAGAACAATAGAGACAAAATTAAATTAAAGCAAACCTCCATTCTCTGTGTCGCGAATACAGATACAGTTTGTATAGTATTCGGAATATTCTGAGATTGCAAGGTTTAAGAGACAAGTTCATGCAAATCAATAACATTATTGATCAAACAATTTTATTTTGACGAAAAGTAGTGGCACCATTCTTCCAATCCAAGAGCGAGTTTTAATCAAACCGAATTTTATTTTTTATTTTAAGCGTTTATGTGAATAATTATTTAATACTAATCGCTTTATTCTATGAATTTTGAAATAATTATATATTTTAAAACTTCGAGGTCAATTACTGTTAAAGTGATTTCAGACTTCACGGCCTACAAAGCTTTCAAAACAAGGGAAACAAGCTGATTTTCAAAATAATACGTAGATAATAGGAGAATACATTTCATTGACTAACAATAATATATGGGCAATATTTTTAAGGTTTCAAATTAAAAAAGTGATATTTGCAACAACAACAAAATAATTTTAAACAAGAGAGTTATTTTATTTAGCTAGAAAATCGAATGTTTAAGAAATTGATTGAGTTTCAAGTCCACTTTAATGAATTAAAAAAAAAAGTTCATTTTCAACCAAAAAAGATAAATTTTAGACCAAACAGTTTAAGTTCCTTAAACTTCTAAGCAAAAAAGAAATTTTTTTTAGAAAGCGAACAGTTCCATTTACAACTAAATAGTTAAACTTTCAGAAAAACGAGGTAAATGTTCCGCAAAAAAAGTCAAATTTTTAACCAAATAGTCGAACATTTAAAGTAAAAAGATATGTTTTTCACCAAAATAAATACGTTTCTACCAAAAGATGAATTTTTAATTTTAAGGGATAAATTTTATATAAAAATATGAATATTCAACAAAACAGTTTGATTTTGGAACAAAAAGAATTATTTTTTAAGAAAAAATGTCATTTTTAGCCAAATAATATTAATTTTTGAACCAAATAGTAACATTTGTTAACGAAATATCTATTAATTCTTTACTCAAAAAATGATCATAGACTTTTCAATTAAAATGAATAAACCCTCATTTATAAAAAATCAATTTTTAACAATAAAAGATAAGTTTTTCTAAGAAAATATTCAATATTTAATCGAAAAGAACTAATTTTCAATAAAATAGTGGAATTCTTAAATATAACAGATAAATTTTATACCATCATTTGCATTAGTAACGGAAGGTATCAAATTTAAAACGAAATTGTGGAATTTTTAAGCTAACAACGCGAATTCAAGACAAAACAGTTGAATTTTAAACCAAAAAATATACATTTTTCTCGAAAGAGTCTATTTTTAACCGAATACTTGAATTTTCTAGTAAAATAATAATACTGTTTGATCAAAAAGGCGAATGTTCGACAAAACGGTCGTATTTTCGACCTTTCAACAAAATAGTTAAATTTTCAAAAAAAAATTAAATCTTTAACAAAATAGTTAATTTTCAACCAAAAGTGATCAATTTTTAATCGAAAATACATTAGTAGACGTTATAGGTGAAAATAATTATATTTTATCCAAACAAAATTATTTTTTTAAAGAAAATGGTTGAGCTTTTAACAAAATAATTAAATTTTCAATCAAGTGGTTGAATTTTAAAGCTTTATAATTTGGAACCCTAAATGTAATAGCAGACTTTTAAAATGATAAGGATTCACTTTTAACAAAAAAGATTGCTTTTTAAGGAAAATTTAAAATTTCCAACAAAAGATATTAATATTTTACCAAATATTCTTTAACCAAGTAACTCTTTAACTCTATTTAACCAAATTCTCTACTAAAAAATGTGAATTCTGGACCAAAAATATGATTTGTAGACATTGAAATTTACAAAAAATAACTTAAGGCAAAAAAGATTAATTTTTAATCCAGAAGGACGAATTGTCTATCCAATGAGAAGAATTGTCAACGAATCAGTTAAATTTCCGACCAAAAAATGGCTTTTTAACTAAATAGTATGATTTTTAAACAAAAGAGAATAATTCTGTGCCAAAATATAACACAAGACTTTTCAATTGAAAAAATTAAATGCCAACCATTAAAGTTCACTTTTAAACTAAAAAAAATTACTTTCCAGCCATTAAATGAATTTTCTATGAACAAGAGGAATATTCGAGAAAAACTCGAAATTTTGATCAAAAAAGATTACATTTTAACCAAATAGTTGATTTTTCTACAAAGAGAAACGATATCTATGGAAAAAGTAAAAAGCAATCTGAGCAAACCCTGGTTTTCAAAAAGATTGCAAAGTATATCCCAGAATTTTTCGGTACTCAATGTACCAGGTTATTTCCTATTTTTCCGGTCAGTGGCCATCCTCAAGTATAAATCTGACATAAAAGGGAATCTAAAGATTTGCACTTGATAAATAAACTCAAATCTCAAATCCTTAAATTACATTTCCTCGTAAGCTGTTGACAGTAAGGAGAAAAAAGTATCAGAAGATTTTCTCTTACAATCGCCAATAGAGCGGTCAGCCGATTCCAAATAAATGTTTTCCCAGCTTTAAAATATCGATTTCACTTGCACCAATGCGATCCTTAAATCTGTTTTCAATCTAAAAAGGAACTTCAAGAGTTTACTTTTGGAACTAAAAAAGATAAGATTCATTTCCAGTTCAGAGGAAGTTTCAAGATTGAAGGAATAATTTTTCTTTTTAAAAAAAGTTTGCAAGATACAAAACAATCTTCTGCGGCCAGAGGGATGTTTTTCATTGAAATTTAGTTACGATTGTGGTGAAAGAAAAAGTAATTGAAAGATTAAATCAGCTAATTCTTTAAAAATTAATTTGGAAGAATTTCTTTTCGGAGGGTAAAATTCGAGGGGTACATAACTTTGAGCAGAGAAGAGGAAGAATAGACAGAAGCGAGAAGTTACTCGTTCCCTTTTCCGCCTAAACGGTTCTCCAGATTGAAAAGCTTTCGATCGATATCCACGGCCAATCCAGTCTAGTGTCACACAGCCGAAGAGAGGTAGGATGGGCAAATCTTTTTGAGTGTAATCAAGATAAAGAAAGGTCAGAATCTCGGGAAATAAGGACTGTTCTTACGTATGAATATATATGTAAAGACGAAGGCAAGTTTCGTGTCGTGTACATAGTTACACATCCCACCTTCTTCGTAACGAGACTTGTTCAACTTTCTCGCTTCTATCTTTTTAAAATACGAGCAACATTTAACAAGTATGTGAATCAGGCAATGTTCGCTGGAATGGGATGTTTGTGAAAACTAGAAAACTACGAAAAGAATAGTACTTCGGTTTAATTTATGGGAGCCAGCGGCCGAAACACGTGCTTGAAACATCAGATATCTCAAGTTTCCACACTTGTCAACAAGAAACCGTATGTATCTGACTTCCTCTCCTAATGTAAACCAGATAAACATATCAATCACAAATACAATTTTTCGTAGTTTGATTCTTTTGTCAAAGAAAATAATGCTGCTGTTTTTGAAAATTCCAAACCTTTGGATGGTTTCAACGCAAATAAGAATGAAATAAAAAAATTGAGCAATTTTTATTCTGAATAAATTTTTTATAACCAAATATTGATAATTCAATTTTTATCGGTATGATAGATATTGTACAATTTTAGGCAAGCCTTATTAATATTAACTTGTTCTCTCATTTTTATTAAAATTAAATGATCAAAAGTTTGCAACAAATAATTTCAATAATGAAAAAAGTAAGTTTTCTACAGATATTGTAACTTTAAATGAAAGAGAATTAAAGTAAAATAAAGTAATCAGTAGAGCAAGTCAACACCTGCTTTAGAAATAGACCCTAATAAAATATATAGTCAATCGACACCAGCAATGACTTCACTCATTAAAAAAACATAACTAAACTAAAGAATTGTATTTTTATATGTGACAGCTTCACACTTTATTACATGGATATTCCGTTTTAAGAAATATTTTAAAAATTTTATTTCCGTAAATTGATAAACAATTGGTGTCAAACTTCAAAAAGGTACAATTTTTATTAAAAAAACTTAATTTCGCTTCTCTTCAGCATTTCAATCCTTTACATTGGTTATCAAGGAGATTTCTGCGGCAAGGTAGTCAACTTTTTTCATGAAGTACAACAAGTCAACATTCGCCAGACAAAATTGAACGAAATTCTTCTAATTTTGACTTATTATCAGCGTGTGACAATCCGTAGAACAATAAATAAAAATGAATGGATTAGTAGAAGACATTAATATAGCAATTGTAATACTGAAAAATAAATTATTCAAAAGATCTATTCAGCTAATGTTAAAATAAATTTATATTTTATATTGCTTCAGGTTATATTGATCAAAGTAACAAAAGTAACACACACACACACACACACACACACAGAGAGAGAGACACACGCGCGCGCACACACACACACAATTTTAATTAGTTTTAAATTAATATTAGTTTTCTACGAATAAATGTAAAATTAAAACACTGCAAATAAAAGTCAAATAAATTATGAAGTAGAACAAGTCATCATTAGCCAGGCATCGTTAAACCCAGTTCATCTAATGATGAATTATCTTCAGTCTGTGAAAAACGACAGGAAAATAAGTGAAAATAAAAAATTTAGCAAAACAGATCAATATAATAATTGTAATACTGAAAGATAAGCATAAAAAATAAATTATTCAGTAAAACAATTTATCCACTGTTATACTAAATTTATCCAACTCTTATTTTTTTCAAAGTACAATTATCATCAGTTTTCTAAAAATAACTGTAATTCTCAGAAATAAGCTAAAAAAAATTTTCATAAAAAAGTCAGCTATCTGGAAATAAATTCATCTACCTCTTATATAGCTCAAACGAACAAAAGTTAACTAAATTATTTAGTAAAAAGGATTCAAAACTGTGCAGACTGTGCTAAATAAAACGTACATATCGCATTGCAATTAGGTTTAAATTAGTATCAGTTTTCAACAACTAATTGTAATATTAAAATTCTGCAAATGAAAGTGAAATAAATTATGCAATAGAACAAGTTAACATGAGTCAGAAATCGTTAAACCCAGTTTAGTAAATGTTGATCTATCTTCAGTTTGTGAAAAAGGACAGCAATATAAATAAAAATAAAAAATTTAGTAGTACAAATCCATATAATAATTGTAATACTCAAAGATAAGCATTAAAAAAAGCAATAGTGCAGTAGAAAAAGTCATCCATTGTTGAACTAAATTTATTCATCTCTTATTTTTCTCAAAGTAAAATTATTATCAGCTTTCTAAAAACAACTGTATACTCATGAATATGCAAAAAAGAAATTTAGAAAGCGTCAGACTGTCTTTAAATAAATTATTCTGCCTCTTATATTGCTCAAAGTTATAAAGCTCAAGCGAACCAAAGTAAAATCAATTTTTTAGCAGAAAGAGTTAAAACTATACAGACAGTTCTAAAAAAAACGTACATATCGCATTGCGATTAGATTTGACTTAGTATCAGTTATCAACAAATAATTGTAATATTAAAATCCTGCAATTAAAGTAAAATAGATCAGACAGTAGAACAAGCAAACATTAGTCAGATATCGGTAAATCCAGTTTATCTAATGTTGATCTATCTTCAATTAGTGAGAAAGGACAGCAATATAAGTGAAAATAAAACATTTAGTAGAACAAATCAATATAATAATTGTAATACTGAAAGATAAGCATAAAAAAATCAATTATTCAATGGAACAAGGCATCCACTATTGAACTAAATTTATTAATCTCTTATTTTGCTCAAGGTAAAATTATTATCAGCTTTCTAATAATAACTGTAATACTCAGAAATAAGCGAAAAAAATGTGTTAGAAAACGTCAGACTCTCTTGAGATAAATTTATCTGCCTCTTATATTGCTCAAAGTTATAAAGCTCAAGCGAACCAAAGTAAACTAAATTATTTAGTAGAACGAGTGAAAACTATACAGAGAGTGCTAAATAAAACGTACATATCGCATTGCAATTAGGTTTGAATTATCATCAGTTTACAACAAATAATTGTAATGTTAAAATACTGCAGATGTAAGTAAAATAAATTATACAGTAGAACAAGGCATCATTAGTCAGGCATCGTTAAACCCAGTTTATCTTATTTTGAATTATCTTCAGTTTGTGAAAAACGACAGCAACATAAGTGAAAATATAAGATTTAGTAGAAGAAATCAATATAATAATTGTAATACTGAAAGATCAGTATAAAAAATCAATTATTCAGTAGAACAAGTCATCTAGTGTTAAACTAATTTGATCTATCTTTTTTTTCATAGTAAAATTATCATTAGCTCTCTAAAAATAACTGTAATACTCAGGAATATGTGACAAATTTTTTAGAAAACGTCAGACTGTCTTTAAATAAATTTATGTACCTCTTATATTGCTCAAAGTTCTATAGCTGAAGCGAACAAAAGAAAAGGAACTTTTTTAGTAGAACGAGTTGAAACTATACAGACAGTGCTAAATAAACCGTATATATCTCATTGCAATTAGTTTTGAATAATATTCGTTTTCAACAAATAATTGTAATATTACAATTCTGCAAAAAAAGTAAAATAAATTAGGCAGTAGAACAAGTGAACATTGGTCAGGCATCCTTAAATTCAGTTTATCTATGTTGATCTATCTTTAGTTTGTAAGAAAGGAAAGCAATCTAAGTGAATATAAAACAATTATTCAGTAATCAATTATTCAGTAGAACAATTCATCCACTGTTGAACTGAATTTATCCAGCTCTTATTTTTTTCAAAGTAGAATTATCGTTAGTTTTCAAAAAATTAATTTAATTCTTATAAATGAGCAAAAACAATTGTTCATAAAAAGTCAGACAGTCTTAAAATAAATTTATCTACCTCTTATATTGCTCAAGCGAACTAAAGTAAAATCAATTATTTAGTAGAACGAGTCAAAACCATACAGACAGGGCTAAATAAAACATACACATCGCATTGCGATTAGGTTTGAATTAGTATCAGTTTTCAGCAAATAATTTTAATACTAAAGTTCCGCAAATAAAAGTAAAATAAATTCTACAGTAGAACAAGTCATCATTAGTCAGGCGCCGTTAAACCCAGATTATCTAATGTTGAATTATCTTCAGTTTGTAAAAAATGACAGCAACATAATTGAAAATAAAATATTTAGTAGAACTAATCGATATAATAATTTTAATACTAAAAGACAAGCATAAAAAGATCAATTATTCATTAGAACAATTCATCCACTGTTGAACTAAATTTATTCAGCTCTTATTTTTTTCAAAGTATAATTATCATCAGTTTTCAAAAAATTAATTTAATTCTCATAAATGAGCAAAAACAATTGTTCATGAAAAGTCAGCCAGTCTTGAAATAAATTTATCTACCTATTATATTGCTCAATTTTATATTGCTCAAGTAAAATCAATTATTTAGTAGAACGAGTCAAAACCATACAGACAGTGCTAAATAAAACGTACACATCGCAATGCGATTAAGTTTGAATAAGTATCAGTTTTCAGCAAAAAATTGTAATATTAAAATTCTGCAAATAAAGTAAAATAACTTAGACAGTAGAACAAGTCATCATTAGTCAGGCATCGTTAAACCCAGTTGATCTAATGTTGAATTATCTTTATTTTGTGAAAAACAAGAGCAATATAAGTGAAAATAAAAGATTTAGTCAAATCAATCCATATAATAATTGTAAAACTGAAAGATAAACATAAAAAATGAATTCTGCTGTAGAACAATTCATCCTGTGTTAAACTAAATTTACTCATCTCTTATTTTTCTCAAAGTAAAATTATTATCGGCTTATTAAAAATAACTGTAATACTCAGCAATACGCAAAAAAATGGTAGAAAACGTCAGACTGTCTTTAAATAAATTTATCTGCCTCTTATATTGCTCAAACTTATAAAGCTCAAACGAACCAAAGTAAACTAAATTATTTAGTAGAACGAGTGAAAATTATACAGAGAGTGCTAAATAAAACGTACATATCTCATTGCGATTAAGTTTAAATTAATATCAGTTTTCAACAAATAATTTTAATGTTAAAATACTACAAATGTAAGTAAAATAAATTATATAGTAGAACAAGTCATCGTTAGTCAGGCATCGTTAAACCCAGTTTATCTTATTTTGATTTATCTTCAGTTTGTAGAAAACAAAAGCAAAAATAATGAAAAATGAAAGATTTATTAGAACTAATCAATATAATAATGGTAATACTGAAAGATAAGCATAAAAAATAAATTATTCAGTAGAACAAGTCATCCAGTGTTGAACTAATTTTATCTATCTCTTATTTTTTTCAAGGTAAAATTATCTGCTTTCAAAAAATAACTATAATACTTTGGAATATGTCAATATTTTTTTGGAAAACTTCAGACTGTCTTTAAATAAATGTATCTACCTCTTATATTGCTCAAAGTTATATAGCTCAAGCGAACAAAAAAATAAATAAATCTTTAGTAGAACGAGTAAAAACTATACAGACAGTGCTAAATAAAACGTACATATCGCATTGCGATTAGGTTTAAGTTAATATCTTTTTTCAGGTAGTAATTGTAATATTAGAATATTAATAAATGAAAAATAAATTATTCAGTAGAACAAGTCATCCAATATCGAACCAAATTTACTTATCTCCTATTTTTTCAAAGTCGAATTATGCTCAGCTTTCTAAAAATAATTGTAATACGAAAAAATAATCGAAACAAATTATTTAGTAAAAAATGCAGCCAGTGTTTGAATAAACTTATCTAACAAAAGTAAAATGGATTATTTAGTAGAACATGTCAACACTATCCAGACAGTGCGAAATAATATGTGCACATCTCATTATGATTAGGTTTGAATTAATATCACTTTTATACAAGTAATTGCAATAATGGAAGAGAGTAAATAAAAATAAATTATTAAGTAAAAAAACACAATATCAGTCTGAGACCGTAAAACAAAGTTTACCTACATCTTAATTTGCTGAAAGTTTATGTATCTCCAGTTTGCGACAAACGACGGCAAATTGAATTAAAATAAATAACTTGGTAGAACAAATCAATATTAGTCAGACGTGTCTGAATTCATATATACATGCGGGTGTACCTTATTTTGATCAAAGTTGAATTATCATTAACTTTCTAAAAAATAATTATAATACTGAAAAATAAGAAACCTAACAAAAATAAAATAAATTATTTAGTACAGCGAGCAAATATTAATATTAACTAAATTGAATCATAAATTTATAGAATTCAAAGTTTGAAGATGCGTTCGAACAGATAATTTCTTCTTAAAAACGAATCGTAAATATTTTAATTTTCGAAATTCGTAATTATAATTTTTAGACCTCGTACAACAATTGAGAAATTACATCCTCAAAAAAAGAAACATTTTAATAAATAAATAAAAATTTTATTTACCTACGGAATTTGAATTACTTAGATTATAACGTTACCGCATTCAAATTTATCAGCAGAGGATCTTACATAATGTATAATTATACCAACTATCTTAACGTCTCATCTTATTAGACTTGGCCTTTTCAGCGAGCTATTATTCTACACTGGAATGAGTAAAGAAACAAGGGAGAAAGAGCGCACAGAAGCAGATAACCCTTGGTCTCAAGCAGGCTCTTGACTCAAGATTTTTTGTAAAAACTTTACCCAGACAACGCGCGAAATTTCAGCCACAATATTCACACTTTCTTACAACCTACGAATTTAACAGTCAGTGAAAAGTATCTACTTCTGTTCGGTCTTTCAGAAATGTTACAACTAAATAATAAAACTAATCAGGAATGTTTTAAATTAGATTCCATAACCTTATGTTAACAATTATAGGCTCTTCTTGCACTCCTTGCCGACCCCTCTTTAACGAAAACAGTTTTGTCCCCCCCCCCCCATATCAATTTAAATCACCTCTCTCAGCTCTTTTGGTAACTTAGAAAGATAAATTTTTCGCGAAAAAGTTAAATTTTAGAACAGAAAAATGTAATAAATATAATAGTTGAATCTTAAAATAAAAAAAGAAAATTGCTTCATCGAAAATGAAATCGTTAAATTTTCGAAACAAAAATTAATTTTAAACGAAAAAAGGAATTAATTTCCAATCAGTTCAATTCAAACAAAAAGTAACAAATTTAAATCAAAAAACTTCTCAACAAAATTGTTCAATTTTCTACAAAACAGTTGAATTTTTAATACAAAGTTTATTTTTAACCAAATAGTTTAATTTGTAGCTTAAGTGTTGAATGTTTAATCCCCAAAGGCAAAATTTATACAAAACCGTGGAAATTTTAACGTAATAGCTTCAATTTCTACAAAATTGCTTGATTTTCGAACTTAAAAGGCGAATTTTACAAAAAGCGATTGACTTTTCTGCCCAAAAGAATGAGTAATTTTAACAGAAAAGTTAATTTACAGCAAATAGTTGAATTTTCAACTAAAATTATAAACCTTCAAACAAAGCGAGTCAATTCAATAAAAAAAGTTTTACTGTTCCACAAATGAGTTGCATTCTTAACTGAAACAGAATAATTTTATTTAAAAGCATACACTTTTAATAAAATAGTTGAATTTCATTGAATATAAATATTGTAATTAATTTTTTATCTAACAAGGAGAATTAAAAACAAAATAGTTTAATTTTATACCAAACTGGTTAATCCAAAAGCTAAAAATTAAAATTTTCTGCAAAACAGACAAAATTTCTATCCGAAAATAGGAAACTTCAACAAAAATATTAATCTACAAATTAATGGTTGAATTTTCAACTAAATTATAAATTTTAATTTAAAATTTAAAGAAATTGTATTTAAAAAAAAGAAGAATTCTGAATAAATAAATTATTGAATTTAAGCTAAATTTAGGTAGCAAAAATTAATTTTTACCAAAAAAGTTGAATTTTCAACAATGTAGTCACATTTTTTAACCAAACAAATGAATTTTCAAGTAAATAATTAATCGTAAAAAAAAATTTGCAAGAAAAGAGTTCAAAACTTAACCAAATGGTCAAATTTTCAAGCAGAAAAGATACAATAGAACAATTTTCAACTAAATAATCAAAGTTTTAACTCGACTTATAAATTTTCAACCGAAAATAGAATTGATAAATTCTCAATAAGGAAAATTAACTTTCAACCAAATTTAAAAGAATTTAAAAAAAAAAATTTTCAACCATATAATAGAGTTTTGAATCAAACAATATGAATTCCGAACGGAACATATAACAGTAAGATTTTCAATGAAAGGGGGAAAAAAGGGTAAGTTTAAAAAAAGGGAAAAAGTAGGAATTTTTACAAATGTTTAAATAGATGGGGATAGGCCGCTGACTTATTGCATTTTCCCCATATTTTTGCACAGGAATTTTTTAGTTAAAGGTTAAACTATCAAAATCTAAAATTTAGTGATCGTGAATTTTCTTTTTTTAAAGCTCCTTCGGCTTAAAATTAAAGTTTCCTTCGGAAACACATTTTCATCACCTGTCTCGTGAGAAAAAAAGGTTAAAAGCACATTTTTAGATCTAATTTCCACAAAAAATTGTGTTCTTAAACATTTTGTAACTTGCGTCTATTTAAATAAAAACAAAGTGGTTTATGTGTGATGTAATTTTTGACAAATAAAACCAAAACCACGCGCCTCGTCAAAAAATAATTTATAACAAATATGTATACCTTTTTTGGTTAATAACTCTTGTTTATTATTTTTTTTTTCTTTTGATGTTTATAAAAAAAATTTTTTATGTATTTTTCACGAATAAAGCAAAAACTACACGTACTATTAAAAAAGACTAACAACACGTTTTCATGTACTTTTTGGATGGTAATTTTTGGTCTATTCATCTCTTTTTTTTTATCTTTCATAGTTTTACCCAAAAATTAAATATTTATTTTTAATAGCCTTTTTCAACATTAAAATGAAAAATATGTGTCTCATGAAAGAAAATGACCCCAAGGAAATTTTTTCATCTTTTTAATCTAAAACATTTTATACCTCAACATTTTTTTATGCATATCGCGTACAGTTTTTCAGAAAAATAGCACTTTTGTATCCTTAAAAAGCATTTACAATTAATGAAACCAAAACATTTGGTTATAAATGTTTTTACATGAAAGTAATATTTTATCATTAGAATAAGAAAGTAAAAATCATAATTATGCTAATTTATAAAGGTTTATTATTAACATTTTTTAAATCGTCATAATAGCCTTGTTTAGGAGTCGTTTAAATCACTCTCAATTGAAAATTGCAGCCACCACTTTACGACTGGAAACCCGATAGATACTAGCAAAAAGAGAGCTATAAAAGCAAATTGTAAACCATGAAACAGGTGCTTCCATCAGAGTAGACCAGTGTAATTCCGTAGGATTGATGCTCTCTGGACAAATGCAGTGCCTGGCAATAATATTATGAATTCGCTAGAATGCGGCGCTAAATACGAGTGTTTAATTACAAAGCGTCCTCTGGAAGTAATTAAAATTTCATTGGAGCGACAAAGAACATTCGAAGGTACTCTCATGAATAATTGAACAACCAAGTTCACTTTGATGACAATAATGGTTCGTGAAGAACGACACCAATAACCTTTCTTAGACGAAACAAAGAGTTCAATTATGAACTATTTATGCAGATTATAAAACTTGTGGCTTGTGAACGTACGAAAATTCATTTAAAAATTATGAAAATATAGAGAAAATGATACTCACAAGATTTTTATTCAAAACCACCATATTATGAGCCTGTAAGAAAATATCGTACATCACTCGTAGTGTTGGAGCGGAACTCACGTATAGCTCAATGTTCACAAAGATGACTCACAACTCATGCTCCCTGTAAAGACCAGTCTAACCTCAATTTAGATAGTTTTTTAAAACTTAGATACACAAGTTCGATCACAAAAGTAGTGTTCTTAAATTAAAAAAAACCTATACAGGATGAGCATTAAAACTTCAAAAAACGAGTTGCAGACAATTTCCTCGGTTTCTTGGTCAGAAACTGCAATTTTTTGGGTAAATATTTTCCGCTTATAATAAATAATAATTATTTAGTAGTAATTGCTTTATTCGATAAGTTATGAAAAGTGTTCACTGGTTTAGAACTCAAAAGTAAAACATATAATGTAAATTATTGTAAAAGAGATTTAAGACTTTATAGACCAAACAGTTCTAAAAATATGGGAAAGAAGGTGATTTTTTATTCAAAATAATGGATTTATAGAAAAAATAAATTCGTTTAAATAATATTAATGTAGGAACCATATTACTAATATTTAAAGTTTAAGGGGCATTCCACCCACTATTTGCCACCAGCATTTTTTTCACATAAAATATTTTTTTTTGTTTAACACTCAGAAATATTCAGCACGTTTTTTTATTTTAATATTACAAGCAAAGGTTTCGAGAAAATTGAAAAAAAACTTATTTTCATAAAAAAGTACCCTTTTTCAATTGCTTATACTGCAATATTAAACACAGATATGAAAATCCGTTCGGAAGATAAAATGCTGGCCTTTTCCTCAAATTTCAAATAAATTATACTAAAATCTAATTAAATTATTAATTTAATAATATAAATCAAATATTTATGAAGAAAATAGATTTGTTCAATTTAGATCTGTTTTTTTATTTTTTATTTTAATTTAAAGAGTGGAGTAAACGTATTTCTTAATATGCTAAAAATTTTGGAGTTGAAAGTCAAATACTTTCGAAGCAATGAATTTTTTAACAGCTGCTCGTACTCCCAAATTTTTACCAGATCAAGAAAAACGTTTATTCCACTCTTTAAAATAAAAAAAAAGTTTAAAGAAGCAGGTACAGATTGAAAAAAAATCTTTTTGTTAATCAACATTTGATCTAGATTATTAAATAAATAATTGAAATAGATTTCAGTATACTCTATTCGAAAGTTGACGAAAAGGGCCACATTTTATCTTCCGTATGAATTTTCATATCTTTTTTTAATATTGCAGTATAGGAAATTGAAAAAAAATAAGTATCAAATATTTTTGAGTGTTAGACAAGACAAAAAAATATTGTACGTGAAAAAAATTTTGGTGGCAAATATTGTTGCCATAAAATTGTTGCACTTGCCACAGAAGAGTTGAGTTTTCAATTAAGAAACATTTATTTTGAAAAAAGACACAAAAACACATAATTAACCTATTTTGCAAGGAAAATAATTTCAAAAAACAATTTTTGAAAATAAAAATGAATTTTTTTTCCAGATTCTATCAAGAATTAATTATTGTCTTAATAGGTTATAGGCGCTCAAAGCTTTCTTTAAATAATTTTTAAGAAAATATAATGAACTTTTCAACAAAATAGTTTATTTTTCAAGCAAAAGATTTTAAATCTAAATCCTAAGTATACCAGTAAAATTTTCAAATATTAGAAGCAGTTAATTTTCAACCAAAAAAGATGACATTTCAACAAAATATTTAAATTTTCAACGTAATATTTGAATTTTTAACCAAAAGAGCTTAACTCTCAATAAAAACTATAATATAAGAATTTTTAAATTAAAACAATTTTCAACAAAAAAAGATAAATTTTTAATAAAATAGTTGAATTTTTAACAAGATAGTCAAATTTGATACCAAATAGTTGGATTTTTGACGAAAAGAGTTCAATTCTGAATGACAAATACTACGGTGCAATTTTTAATCAAAAAAGATTAATCTTTAATTTAGAGATGACTCTTTAAAAAAGCTGTTGAATTTTCAACAAAACAATTAAATTTTTATTCAAATACTACATTTTTTGACCTAAAACGATGAACTTTGAAACAAAAATATATAAGTAGATTTCTTAATAAGAAGATTAACTTGTGACCAAAAAGGCGAATTTTCTACCAAAACAAACAATTTCTATCCAAAAAGCTAATGTTTAATAAAACAGTTGAATTTTTGACCAAAATAGGTCAATTCTGAACAAAAATCTAATTGCGGAATTCTTAAACAATAATAATAATTCTGGATTATGATTTAGACTAAGAAGGAATTCTTTATTTTTAAACGTAAAAGGAACTTTATCATCCAAATGATCCATTAACAAATGGAAAATATTTATTTTTTAAAAACATTAACTTTGAAATCCTTTATATAAAATTATCTTCGATATTTTGACGCAGATGGTTGGTATCACTAAAATTTTAAAACCTGGCTATTATTAAGATATTTATTAAAAATTCAAAACTCGTTCCTGTAAAATAATGTTTTTCAGAATAATACAATAGTACTTTACAAGTTAAACAATTTCACTAAAAAATTATACTTTCATATTTGAAAAATATTTAAACAAAAATAAGTCACGATTAAATAAATTTAAATCATCAATAAAAATTAATTTTTCATGAAAAATGACGGTTTCTTCATAAGATATGACTGGTAAATAATATTTTATTTATTAAAATCATTGAAAACTTGTTGCAGAGATATAATTTTTGTTACAAAAACTACATTAAGGTTGTTCTAAGTATAGGGTGCAGTTAAAATTTACTTAATATTTGAATTTATTAATAAAATTAAGAAAAAGGCCTATTGTTCATTGCAAAATTAGTTTATTTATAAATAAATGCAATCATTAAGGGTTAGTCATTTTTTTAATAAACAATTCACTTAATAATATTTAATGAAAACGCGACGAATCGATGACTTTATCTATGTCATTTCTCACTGGACGGTACACCCGGAACATCCTCAAAATACTCTCCCTATGATTTCCTGCAATAATTGAGTAGAATTTTACTTATGAAGAGATTGAAATTCGAAGCGAATATTTTTAACAACTGGATGATGTCTTAACCTTGATTGAAATAAGAAATTGAGGAATTATATTCATTGGTGTCTGATCAATAACGTCTTGCTCTACTTAACGATTAAATTTTACTTTATAATCATACTTTAAATACTATGACTGTTCAAATAAAACTGATAATAACTTCATTATCAGAGATTTCTAGCCAATATTGACCTTATGTAATGTATAATTTGTTTTACTTTTGTTAGCTGGCTATTTTTCAGTATTACAATTGTTTCTAGAAAATTTCTAATAATTCAACGTTGAGAAAAAAGTAAGATAAATATATTTTCTACAACAGCGGATGACCAATATTTACTTTCTCTACTAAATTTAGGCTTTTAAATGTTTATTTTGCTTTTTTCTAATATTACAATTATTTGTAAAAAACTGATCATTATTTAGGCTTGATCATAATCAATAATGACTTTTCGAACTGAATAATTGATTCCCTTTGAAAAGCTTATTACTTTATACAAGCCTACTTGCTAATAAATTGTTAATAAATAAGAAACTAATCAGGAAACTAATATCAGAAGTCAAAAAGGTTGAAAGGCTTCTTCTTTGTTCCAAGTATTCTAAGTAATGGAAAAATTAAAAACTGACTATGTGAAAAATAAAAAAAATGAATCATAGCAAGTAAAGCATAAAATATATTTATTTTGAAAACATTAGTTTTCAATTAGGAATTTCATTTTTTGTGCAATTTCGAAGATTTGAAATTATTTCCAAAGAATTTCATACATCAAAAAGTTGCAACATTATTTCCTTTTACAGTTGTGTGTTTTTAAGTGAATAAATAAAACAAATAATAATAATAATAATAGGAATAAAAATATAAAAGCATCTCTGCATTCCAACTTCATGCTGCAAACGAATGAATGTTATTTATTTTTAATTCTATATTCTTAAATTTGAAAAAGATCAAATATTAAGGCATCCATGTGAAGCTTTAATTTCTATCAGTAATAAAATTCTTTTTATTCGGTTAAAGACTAAGGTTGATCAAAATTTACCTATTTTTTATGTACCAAATTTACATTTGATTTAATAAAATATATTAGGTATATCAATATTTTTAATTTTTTAATTATTATTAAAGCTCAAAACCCAAATTTAAAAAGAAAATCATCACTACTAACCAACTTCATGCGTTGACCAGGATTCAAGTCTTGTAACAATTCAAACAAAATTATTACATCAAAATAATAACTGGAAAGGCATGGTTTTATTTTTTAACCAAATTTTGTTATATTTTCATAAATTAATGTGGTAAGGGTCTTAAACCTCAAAAAAGCTTGTAAATGCTAATTAAAAATTAATCAATTATTTAAACTTTTTAGTTTTAAATTATTTACTTTCACACACTTATTCAATTGATTGAGGAAATTTCAAGTAAAAAAGAATTACTTAAATAATTCTTGGTTTTAATTTGTTTTTCAATTATAAGATATAATTATTTTAAAACGATACATTTTTGGAAAATTTGAGACTAATACCAAACAATTTTTAAAGTTTCGATGTATGCTTTTGATTCAAGATTAATTTTTAACCAATCCAGCTTTAAATAATATGATGTTTAAAATTTAAAGCCGAAATTTGATCCACAAGTTATTTTTTTTTTTAATTTACAGTCTTGAGAGATGTAAAAACGGGGAAAGTTATGAAACTTTTATAATATTTAAGGCCATTCTTGCTTTTTATATGATAAACTAAGAAGGTTATAAACTGCAATCACGATTAAAATTAAAAAATTGGCAATGAATTACACCACTTTTTTATGTACTAATAATTATTTAAGATTAGCAGATTTTTTTCCATTTAAAAGATATATTCCGTCGTGTGTGACATTTTTTTAACTTTTCAAAAGCATAAAGAATACTTTTTTTAGGTATTTCTAGAAGAATTATTCATTAAAGTACTAGAATTAAGTTCGACGATTTGAATTTGATTCGAATATTCTATGAGTTTCCATTTACGGTGAAAAAGGTATTTTTACAGTAAATAAAAAAATTAGTTTTTTATATTTGTATTGCATTATTTTCATTTAAATAGTAGTTTTTAAAATTAAAATTTATCACAAAGAGTTTGTTTTTTCTACTCCTACTGAAAATTTTTGCTGCTCTTTATTACTTGATCCTGGAAAATGAGAAACTTCACTTCAAAAGATGACACTTTAAAGGAAAACCCTTTTGTGGTTCAAAGTTCATTTATTTAGTTCAAAGGGAACTACTTTTTTATAAATTAATTTTTGTTCAGTCTTTAATTCATCATTTTAGTTGCACCCTTTTTTCTGTTAAAATTTAACTATTAGGTTGTAAATTTTTTCAAAGACTTAAAATTTGGTTGAAGATTCATATATTTTGTCAAAACTCAATCTTTTTAGCAAAGAATGAATCTTTTTGGTTAAAAATTCATTTCTTCAGTTTGAAATGATTTTTCCTTTACTTAAAATTATTTTTTTAATTGTAAATTTAACCATCCCTTTTTTGTAGAAAAGTTATGTTTTCTGATAGTCATGTAGTCTTCTCGTTGAAAATAAATTCATCCGTTTTGTTAAAAATTTAACTATTTTGTTAAAAATTCATCAATTTTGTTCAAAATTTCCATTTTTAATAGAAAATGTATCTTTTGTGCTCCAGATTCATTATTTTAGTTAGAACTTTATTTCCGTGTATACAAATTTAACTATTTTGTTAAAATTTTCCTTTTTTGTCGATGAAAACAAACCTTTTTAACTACAAATTTAATTGTTTCGTATCAAATTCAACTATTGGGCTAAAAATTCATTCGTTAATCTATAGATTCATTATTTCAGTTCAAACTTAATATTTTGTAAAAATTTCACTATTCTGTGATAGGCATTTAATTTTCTTGATTAAAAATTTAACTACTTAAATGAAAACTCATTTATTTTGTTGAAAATTTGTCTTTTTTGGTAGAAATTGCATCTTTTGGGATGAAAATTCACAATTAATTTTTTGGTTAAAGATTCATTATTTTAGTTAGCAATTGATTTTCCTAACTATTTAACTATTGTATTGCAAATTTTTTTCGTTAAAAATAAATTTGTTGACTAAAAGTATAACTATTTCATGTTTGCTTTAATATTTATCTTTTTCAGTTGAAAATTCAGATATTTCTTCAACAAATTGCTGTATTTTGTAAAAACTTTATCTCTTGTGGTAAATTACTAATGTTCTTGACCACTAATTCACAGTTCTCCTTAAAAATGAATTTCTTTGGTAGAAGACTATACTATTAATTTTAGAATTCCTTTAAAAAATGTAAAAATTTGGTTAAAAATGATCTTTTTGGATAGAAAGTTCAACTACTTGTTTAAAAAATATGTATTTTCTTGAAAATTTATCATTTTTGCATAAAAAATAATCTTTCGTTGAAAATTCATCGTTTTGTTACAAATATTACTGTTTGATTAAGAATTTAATTGTTTTGTTAAAAGCTCTTCTTTTTGGTTAAAAAATTTAACGTTCTGGAACAAAATTATAATTTTTTTATTGTCTTAGCAATCTTTCCGGCTTGAAATTCGTCTTTCTTATTCAAAAAGGTATCTCATTTGGGTAATTAAAATTTATTCCGCTTTGGATGAGGATTCAATTATTTTGTTGAAATTTTAATTTTTTATTTTTTTAAACTGCTTTCGATTTAAAATAAAAATCTTTTTTTGTTTAAAATATCAACTATTACCAGCTTTCTCAAAAATTCACTTTTTTGGTTAAAAATTCAACTTTTTTCTTTAAAGTTGAATCACTTTCTTAATTCAGAAAAAAACTTCAAGTAATTTATAAACGGCCCCTAATCAGCCATTGTAAGAAAATAAAATCTGTAGTCATTTTTTTTCGAAATAGTAAAAAAAATAGTGACATAGTTTTAAAAAAGTTTCAAATAGTGGCTATAGTATGGTAAGTCGGAGACCTGAATATGGGCGCCAGCAATATCTACTATATACGATCTTTTTTACTGCTTATAAATTCACTTGTCTGCAGTTCGTGACTTTTATTTTTCTGACTTGCTTGCTTGTTTAAAAAGAAGGGTAAAATAAGAGAAACGAAAGAAAGTTTTATCTTTAGACTACTGATCACAATGGAAAATTGATAATAAAAAAGGAATAGAGACATTATTTCATAAAATTGTCTCTAAGTGTCCGACCAGTACTGACTTGTTCTACTGAATGATGTGTTATGCTTGAGAAACGTGTATCGCAATATTATTTATATCTGAAGAAAAAATTGCTTCGAGAAAGGAAATGAGCTGCAAAGAAATGCTCTTATTTCAAAAAAGAATAACGAGTTAAGTCATCTTCTTTCCTCAATTATAGGAATCGATGTTCTGCTTACTGACGTGAAAAGCTGTAAGAAAAATAAGGCTGAGGATTGCTTCTCTCCCGTTTCTCTTTGTATTACTACCCAAAGATGGTGACTGTAAACGTGTCAGAAAATAATGTACTTCCTGGATCAGAAGTTACTTCGACGCTGCCAGTTTCAGCTTTAGGACGTAGAAGGACGTGTCTACCCATGCGATAAAATCTTACGAGGAAAGTCAATTGAAGGGCGCAGAAAATATTTTCAAGTTTCTTCCTGAAAACTGCTATATCAATAGTGAAGATCACACTGCCTTTATTTCTGGCTTCTTAAAGCTCATTATAAGCATGATTTTTTAAGTAAAATTGTGGATCTTCAACTTGAATAGTTGAATTTTAAATCAAAAAGATACATTTTCAAACAATAAGAATAATTTTAAAACTAAAAGATAGATTTTCTTTAAAAAAATACAAGTTTTCAAAAAAATAAATCAATTTTATCGAAATGATTGAGATGCTTAATCAGAGTAGATAAATATTTAACCAAATAAGATGAATTTTAAAGTATAAAAAATTTATTTGTAACAAAAAATCAAATATTTTCATTTTTAGTATAAAAATTAATTTTAATCCTAACTGACAAGTTTTTAACTTAAATGATAAAGCAACTAGAATAGTTAAATTTTAAACGAAAAAATACGTTTTTGAATAAATCAATGAATCTTCAACTGAAATTGTTGAAGTTTCAACCAAGAAAATAATAATTTTTACTAAAAAAGATAAATTGTCAACCAAAACTTAAATAATTAAGTTTGAAGTGAACAATAATTAAATTTCTAGTCGAAAAATGAATGTTTAACAAACAAAAATTATGTTTAACTAAAATTATAAAATATTCAACTGAAATATATTTTAATTTTTAACAAAATAGTTTATTTTTCAACCAAGTAAATCTATGTATAACCAGAAATAGGAATTTTGAAGTGAAATTATAAAAATTCTATTGAAATACTTGAATTACCAACCGAAAAGAAGAATTTTAAAACAATGAGATTACCTTTCAAAGAGAACAATAATTTTCTACCAAAAAAGTCGATTTTGTAAAAAAATACGTGAATTTTGAACGAAACGAATGAATTATTAATTTAAAAAGACAAATTTATATCCCAATTGCTACATTTTAAACTAGAAAGAAAAAAGTTGATAAATTAACTTTCAACTAATCTAATAAATTTTTAACTAAAAAGATTAATTTTTCAACTGGAATAGTTGAATTTGATACGTTCCAAAAAGTTTATTAAGATTAACTTTCTACAAAAAAGACAACTTTTCGAAAAAATAGTTTAATTCTTAAATAAAAAACATCAATTTTCAACGAAATATTTGAATTTTCATCCAAAAAATGATCAAATTGCAACCAAAAATAGAAAAGTTAAATTTTTCATGAAATATGCAATTCTTAACCATAAAAATCCAAAAATTCCTTTTCTACCGAAAAAAAATTAGTTTTAAATGAAATAGCTTATTTTCCAATCAAAAAAATTAATTTTTTAATTAAAATTATGAATTTTTAATGTAAACAATTAATTGTCAACAAAAAAGTTTAAATAAGTAAACCAATTTCTAACTTGACTAATGAGTTTTTAATTAAAATTGTAAATATTTAACTAGAACGAGAAGGAGATTTTTAAACAAGCAGATTAGCTTTTATAGGAAAAATTATTTTTTACCCAAAACAGTCGATTTTTAAAAAAATACGTGAATTTTTAACGAAATAAATGAATTTTAATTATAAAAAGAAAATTTACATCGAAATTGCTGCATTTCGAACTAGATAAAAAAAAGTGATAATATATATATATATAAATTTCCAACTAAATAGTAGGATTTCCATCCAAAAATAGATAAAATTGCAACCAAAAATACGACAGTCGAACTTTTTGCTAAATATGCAATTTTTAACAAAAAATCGGATTTTTTAAGAAATAGTTCAATTTTCGTTAAAAAAATTCCTTTTCAACAAAAAAATAAGTTTTAAATCAAATAGCTTATTTTCCAATAAAAAAAATTTTTTTAATTAAAATCATGAATTTTCATTGTAAACAATTAATTTTTAAGAAAAGAGCTTTCACAAGAAAAATTATTTTTACCCAAAAAAGTAGATTTTTAAACAAAAAACGTGAATTTTGAACGAAATAAGTGAATTTTTATTTTAAAAAGACAAATTTACATCGAAATTGCTACATTTTAAAGTAGATTTTTAAGAAAGTGTTATTTAAAAAATATATATAAATTTCTAACCGAATATTAGCATTTTCATCCAAAAATAGATAAAATTGCAACGAAGCATAAATCTGTTAAACTTTTCGTTAAATATGCAATTCTCAACCACAAAACTCGGATTTTCTAAGAATTAGTTCAATTTTCGTTCAAAACATTCTTTTTTAACCGAGAAAAATAGGTTGGTATTCAAATAGCTTATTTTTCCATAAAAAATGAAGTTTTTAATTGAAATTATGAATTTTTAATATAAACAATTAATTTTCAACAACAGAGTTTAACTAATTAAACTTTTTTCTAAATTGAATAATGAGTTTTTAAGTAAAATTATAAATATTTAACTAGAACGAGAAGGAGATTTTTAAACAAGCAGATTAGCTTTTACAGGAAAAATTATTTTTTACCAAAAAAGTAAATTTTTTTAGCAAAATACGTAAATTTTCAAAGAAATAAATGAATTTTAATTTTAAAAAGACAAATTTACATTGAAATTGATACATTTTTAACTAGATTTTTTAATAAGTGCGTTTTAAAAAATATATATAAATTTCCAACCAAATAGTAGAATTTTCATCCAAAAAAAGATAAAATTGCAACCAAAAATAGAACGAATAGAATGAATCTTCTGTTAAAAATCTTATTTTTAGGTTCTAAACGCAATTAATTGAATTTTAGGAATAAATTTTAGGAATTAATTCCTAACGAAAAATGTAAAAAAAAATTTGAGGCAATGAGAATGACAACTATACCTGGTTCTCATTCTCAGTGCCTTAATTATTTTATAATTCAGAAATATTTTCTTTTTGAAATACTGCTTCTTCTCTAAAATGTTTTTAGAATACTATCTATTTCTAAAATTTGAGAGAAGGAACTTTTAAATTCTGACGAATTTTGACTTCTATCGGTTTTTTAAACCAAGGGAAATTATATATTTCTTTACAGAAGTTTAAAATAAAAGTCTCAAAATAAAAACGATAATTATATTCCCCCATACGCTCTAAATTGACCAAAATTATTAACATAATGAAAATATGAAAATTGCTGCGATCCGAAATAAATTCACGCTCTTTTATTTTAATTCTCGGTACTTTCCCGGTTTTTTCCGGTCAATAAAATTCCCGGTCGTTTCCCGATCTTTCCCGGTTTCTCGGTCGAGTCACAACCCTAATATTTTCTCTTTTTCGACCCCAATTATTAAATAAAAGCGGACCTATCGGACAAACCTGTCTTACTCCTCTCAACAATTAGTCTCTAAAAATTTCCTACACTCTCTTTGTTAAACCATCTCTTGTCCACTTTTTCACCATATATTTTTTTATCTCGAGACGGCCAAGTGAGTTAAATGCCGTCTTTAACTACACGACCATTGCTATAATTCCCCTTTCTCCCTTTTATTCCTTTTATACACCCAGCCATATTGGGTGAATATCTTTCTTCTTCAACTACTTTCTTTAACCTCTCAGATAAAACAGATAATTATAACTCATAGTATGTTGGCATTAGCGTCACTCCCCATATAATCTTTATATTCCTCCTCTTTGCCTTCTTTACTAATATTACTAACACTCCCTCTTTCCATAACTCTCTTCCCCTTCTCCTTTCTATATTATATTGCACATTATCCACGTCAATTCTTTTAGTTCTTACCCTCACTTTTTCAAATTCTAATCAGAACCTCATCTATACCAGGTGTCTGATATTTTATTACTCCTAATACATTGATTAGTTATTTTCTTATTATGCCCTCTTCCTCCTCTTTTTTCCTCTCGCTCTTCTTCTTCCCTAACCTTCTTTTCTACACCTCCTACCAAATCCAGAAAATATTTTTTCCAGTTTACCAGCACATCCTCTTTCTATAACTCTCCTTACCCCTCTCCTTTCTATATCATATTGTACATTATCCATGGCAATTCTTTTAGTTCTTATCCTCAAGTTTTCAAATTCTAATTGGAACCTTATCTTTACCGGATGTCTGATATTTTATTATTCCTAATACATTGATTAGTTATTCTCTTATTATGTACTCTTCATCCTCTCTTTTCCTCTCGCTCTTCGCCTTTCCTAAACTTCTTCTCTACACCTCCTACCAAATCCAGAAAATATTTTTTCCATTTTACCAGCACTTTCTCTTTCTATAACTCTGCTCACACCTCTCCTTTCTATATTATATTGCACATTATCCATGGCAATTCTTTTAGTTCTTACCCTCACTTTTTCAAATTCTATTTGAAACCTCATCTATACCAGGTGTCTGATATTTTATTATTCCTAATACATTAATTAGTTATTCTCTTATTATGTACTCTTCATCCTCTTTTTTCCTCTCGCTCTTCTCCTTCCCTAACCTTCTTTTCTACACCTCCTACTAAATCCAGAAAATATTTTTCCCATTTCACCATCTCAATATTCTATTTTATTTCTTGTCTTCTTTTTCTACTCTATTTACTACCACAGAGCATTATTTGCTCTGATTGTATTTCCTTCAGGAGCTTAAGAATCGAACTTCAAGCTTTGGTTAATTCCTAGAAGACTCTGAAGATTGGTATAGAATTCCTTCGTAGACGTCTTGCTTCCTTTCTCGAGATGCGTCCAGTCCTTCGTTTTGAATTGAACAAATACTCAACCTCTAACTCGCTTGACTGTAGTATCCCTATACATTTATTGGTATTATTCGAGCTCCTTCAGAAACCGTTTTGGGTTATCTGTTCCACTGAACTGTTCAGACACATGCTTGACCTTCAATTCCATGCCTCCCTTAATTCCCGGATGAAACGCTCTATTAATTTGAAACTTAACTAGGGAGAGCAAAAAACGTCATTTTTACAATTCATTAACTTTTTCCTGATTTTTCCCTGATTAATTTCTTACTTTCCCTGACCTAATTGTTCAAAGATCAGAATTTTTTATCTTGAAAAATATCTTTAAAGAAGTTAATTGGATAAATAAAGCAATTTCAACATTTATATTCCAAATTTTTCGAGGGGGTGACAACTCGTGAAGTATGGTGTACACTTGTGCTAAATTATCCTGAATTATCTTGAAGTACGCGAAATGTCTTGAAGTATGTGAATTATTCTGCAGGACTTTGAAATATTTTGAAGTATGTGAATTATCCTGGAGTATATGAAGTATCTTAAAATACATTGAATTATCCTGAAGTGCATTCAATTATTCTGAAGTGCCTTGAAATATCTTGAATTATTTTGAAATATTCTGAAGTATCCTGAAGTATATGAAATATCTTGAAGTATTTTGAAGTACGTGAAATATCCTAATGTATGTGAATTATCCTGAAGTACATTGAATTATTCCGAAGTATCTTGAAAAACCTTGAATTATCTTGAATTTTCTTGAAGTCAGAAGTAGGTGTACACTTTTCAGTCAAGTTGTCAAATTCTCGAAATTTTTTATTTTTTTTTATTTATTGCAACCAACACAGATTAATTTTCTACAGTAAAAGATCATTTTTTTATCCAAAAGGACAATTTTTCAACAGAAAAGTTGAATTTTCCAACAAAAAATATGACTTCAAAAAATAGTTTAAAATAGTTGAATATTTAATAAATAGTTGAATTATTGAATACTTGAATTATTAACTATATACTGGAATTTTTTACTAAAAAGATTCATTTTTAACAAAATAATTGTATTTTGAAATACATAAGACTTCAATAAAAAACAGTTGAATTTTCTAATAGAACATAAATATCGACAAAAATATAATCGTTTATTATTTATAAAAAACGAAATTTCAAAGAATTTTCTAAATTCTTAACCTAAGAGTTGAATTAAAAATATATATATTAATATCAATATAGTTGAATTTTTAATCTAATAGTTTAGTTTTTAACCTAGAGCGATTAATTTGAATCAAGAATACCAATTTTCAACTAAAAAGATAAATTTTTCTACCAAACAAGATAAATTTGTAACAAAAAGTATAAATTTGTTACGAAAAACGATCAATTTCTAGTAAACTATTTCTTTCAGGAAATTTTCATTAAAACAGTAAAACTTTTAACCAAAAGAATGAATTTCAACTGTAATGATGAATATTCAAATAAAAAAATGGATTTTTAATCAAAGTATCCAACTATCTATAAAAAAATAAAAATTTCCAATCAAAAAGATGAAGTTTTTACTCAACAATTGAACATTCAACTTAAAAATAATATTACTTTTCTACTAAATAAACCAACTTTCTACAAAATAGTTAAATTTTCAACAAATAAAGATTACTCATTCAAGAAAGAAAACAAGTTCCAACAAATTGTTTAACTTAATGGCAGAAGACGCATTTTTTTTAGTTTTGCACCAAAAAATAAATGTTTAACTAAATGGTTTAACTTTCAATTAACTATAGTCGAATTTTCAATATAGAGAAAAACTTATTTTGAACTAAAATTGGTATAATTCGATTTTTTGGTAAACAAATTAATGTGTAACAACAAAATTATCTTTCAACAGAGTAGATAAGCTTTTAACTAATGAGCTGAGTTCGCAACTAAAATGAAAAATCTTCAACTAAAATAGGTAGATTTTCAGTTAAAAAAAGTAATGTTCAGCCTGACGTACTTTTTTTTAAAAGCAAGTTGAATTTCCAAGTGAAATGATGAATCTTCACGAAAAAATAATTCTTTCAGACAATGGATCAATCGTCAACCAAGTAAGTCAATTTTGAACCAAACAAAGGTGTAAATATGTGTTCTCCAAAAAATGTAATAATAGATATTTTATAAAAAAAATTTTTTTTACGAAAAACAGTTGAACTGGAACAGAAAAGAGGAATTTTAAAACGAAAAATAGTTAAACCATGATGCAAAGAAGATTATTTTTTAACCAAATAGTTGAAATAGGTTGAATTTTCAACTATAAAAGATTTCAGTTGAATTTTGAACAACAAAATATTAATTTAAAAAAAATTAATTTTCTACAAAAACAGTTGAATATTCATGCCAAAAAGGGAAATTTTGAAAAAAATAGTTGAGTCTTCAACCAATTTGAACTAAAAATAAACACTACCGTCGGAAATTATGAGATTGATTGACGCAAGCACTATTAAAAATCACTTCTGGCTTTGAAGCACGATAACTCAGCGAAAAAAAAATGATAGAGAATTTTTTTTAAAGTTGGAAAGCCTATGAAATTCCACGTATATTAATTTTAAACAGATCTTTTTTATCTCCTAAAAAGCATACAGCACGTTATAAGTTTTTAAAAAAAATTCTAGATTTTCTGAAATTTTGTACCTTGAATTCAACTTTTAGCATGACCTAGGAAAATTGTCGCAAAAATCTGAAAATTATGCAACATAGAGCCTAAAATTTTATCTTTAATTTAAGCCAAAGAAACCTAAAAAAATCTTTATCGGTTCCCGAGAGACAAATAAAAATGTTCAATCGCACATGAGTTGAGTTTTAGTCGATGATCACGTTTCTCGACCGGTCTGCTGCTCGCCTCCTTCGTTCAGGCAGGACCGAATATACTACGCACAGAGGTGGTGCTCGACTGGGGCTCTCTTATACTTTTAATTCTGCTTATCAGTAAGTTTTATTTCAAATTATTAAAACAAATTTAAATTATTTATAATTATTTCAATTCAGAATTATCCCCATATTAAAGAATAAAAAAATGATAAAAAGTTATTTTTTATTTCCTAAAATTTTTATCAACTAGAATGTTAATAAAAATGTAGATATATTGTTATGAGAGCAAACTTCTATCAAATGATTTACAATTTTCCTTTATGGTTTACTACATATAAATTTGTTTTCTTATACCTATCCATCGTAAATTTTCACGATTATTTTAAACACCAACTTTCTCGGCAATATAATTTTCATTACACCTACGCACTGTTTTATATTTAATAAATTTTGAAAATTCCTATATTATTCACTTTTATTTATTTTGAGTTGTTTTTTATATAAATAATTTATTTCGAATTTAGCCGCTTAATTCTATTGAAAATAGTTTACTCTCGTAGCAATGCATCTACATTTTTATTAAAACTCTAGATGATAAAAACTTTAGGAAATAAAGAAAACTGTTCATCATTTTTATATTATTTAATATGGGGATAATTCTGAATTGAAATAATTGTAAATAATTAACAAAACAATCAATAATGTTAAGAATTTACAATAATTTAGAATAAAAATTACTGATGAGCAGAATCAAAATGCGTGTCCTATTCGGTACTGCCTCAACGAAGGAGGCGAGCAGCAGACCGGCCGAGAACCGTGATCGTCTACTAAAACCCAACTCAGATGCGATTGAACATTATTAATCGTATCTAGGGAACTGATAAAGATTTTTTTAATTTCTTTGACTTAAATTAAAGGTAAAATTTAAGGCTCTATGTTGTAAAATTTTCAGATTTTTGCAACAATTTTCGTAGGTCATGCTAAAAGTTGAAGTCGAGGTACGAAATTTCAGGAAATCTAGCATTTGTCTTTAAAACTTATCACGTGCTGCATTTTCTTCAGCAGATCAAAAAAAGAATCTGTTTGACATTAATAGTCGTGGAATTTTATAGGCTTTTCAACGGTTTTTTTTAAATGCCCTATCATTTTTGTTTGCTGAGTTATCGTGGTTCAAAGCCAGCAGTGATTTTTAATAGTGCTTGCGTCAATCGATCTCATAATTTCCGACGGTAGTGTAATTGCCAGGAAGAAGCAGCTGGAAAAGTAATACAAATTTAAGGTAAATAAATAACTGAAAAAAATATTATTTTAATTTTTTTTGAAAGTGTTTTTGATAAATAGTCCTCGAATTTTATGATAATTTTATTTAAAATCCCTAACCTTTCCCTGATTTCCAGGTTTTCTCTGATCTACTAAAAGTCTGATTTAAGAGTATATTATGAAAAACTAGAACGTTTAGAAAGAAGTTTTATTTTCTTCCCACATTAATTACTTTATTGATCTCAATTAAAATCGTCTTTTCTAAGAATTGAACAATTAACTTTCTACTTGTACTATTTTCCGCAAAACAAATAATTTCCGGGTTAATCATAAAAACATAAAACTAAGAGTCAACGAAATTGCCTAGGAACCTAGAAGCGCTTATTCCCTCATAAAAAGAGACTTAAAAAATGCTATTAAAGTGAAAATTGCAGACTTTCTAAAAACTTTTCTCAAGAAAACTTATGTCCAGCTCTAAACGCAATTATCCAAGTCATTTATGCCATAAAAACAGCATAAAAAACGAAATTCTCGAGCTTAACTCGACGCCGAAAGTCGCCTTCGGGTGACAGAAACGAAGGTGTAAAGTAATTCCTGAAAATTGTTCGTCTTCATGTAAGAAAACCTCGTTTTCAGCCAAATTCACAAGCCAACGACTAAAGCAATTGATTAACTACGTTTTACGGCAGACTGCAGCATTGATTCGCAATCAGATTATTCGAATCTTTTTCTTTTTTTTTTTTTTTTGAAATTTAAATCTTTCCCCCTTCGTTCAATCAAAGAGATTGTCTGGGATATTAAATTATCAGAATATTAGTGTCGAGAGTTATGCACTCAAAACGGACAACGTAACAAGTGGCATCTGTTGCATTTGTTGATTTAAGTGCGGTGAAACACTTGACTTCCTGGCAAACTTCCAATTGGCATCTCGTCAGTTATTGTAGAATTCAACCTTGCATCCGTTACCAGATTTTTATTATACTTTTTGCATTAATATGCGCTCGGTACGCACCATCTGACGCTAAAAGATAATAGCCTGAAATCTGGAACTGACTGGTAAACGTACCAAGTTTGTTATTTACGTTTACTTTTTTAAAATAGGGGACAGTATGAAACACTGGAAAACAGAGAGAGAGAACTGTTTTAATTTTTTCAATTAGGGACCGTCCATCAGCTATGTTACGAAATTAAAAATGACAAAAACAAATGTTCGTAACAGGAGATGAGGGATGGTGACTAGAAGTAACGAAACAAACCAAATTTTTTAAGGCATTTTAAGAAAATTGTATTAAAATGGACCACAGAAAATCTACAGACAAATTTTTTTTATTTATTTGCAGTTAAATAAAAAACATCCCTCTACACTATAAATTATTAATAAAGATTTTTATTACATTCCTTATGAATAATCTTAACATTTACTTCAAGTACTTATTCGATCGAACTAGCCCCACCAGTGGGGCTACTTCAGTCATTAGATATATCAAGAAGTAAAAAAAGGTTACAAAATATAAATCGACAATTAGTTATAATGTAAATAACACTAATTTAAAGTACGCAATATATAAAAAAATAGAAAAATTGAAGAAAAACCAATATGAATTCACTAATTGAGTAATGAAATCAAATAAAAATCAAAAATTAGGTTTAAATTTGACTTAAACTACATGGATAATTAATTAAATCACACTTCAGATTAGCAAATTAAAAAAAAATTAAAACTGAACGAATCAAAATTAACAAATTCGGCAAGCGATCAGAATAAATAAAAAAGTATTTAAGCAATCAATGAAAATTAATTAAATAATTTATGTAATAGATTACCTATCCATAAATGGAAATTTTTCCAAATTTTTGACCCCCTTCACTCCTCCTTGGTGCAGCCTTTTCAAAATACATTTTAATGAATAAACTATATTTAATATTGATGAATATATTCTTACACGGTGTTTGTGAAAGATGGGATTTTCAATAAGACAAAAATGTATATTTTTTTAGAGACGAAAAATAAAAATTTTTAAGGCCTAAAAAATCGACATTTTTGGAAAAATCGTCTTCATTTTTTCTATATCCAAATTTTGCTAAACCCTTTGTTCGCAAAAGTCTTGTAAGAATATAATAATTAAATCTTGTTGGTTCTTTTATTTCTAGATAATCCGTTTCTGAGTTACCAGGATAAAAATATCAAAATTAAGTTAAAAATTAATTTTCTTAGCATGGCTATAATATATATAAGCCCTTAATAACAAAAACAATAAATTATATTTAACAGTAGTATAGTATTTAGTTAAAAATTTCTTATTTTGTTGAAAACTCATCTCTTTTAATCTGTAATTCAGCTTGTTGGTCGAAACTTAAACTACTTTCTTAAAAATTAATTTTTCTGATTTAAGATTCATCTCCTGGGTTGCAATAGAAACGATTCCATTTTTAGAAAATTAAACTTTTGGATTGAAAATAATTTTTTAGGTTGAACTCCTTTGCTAATTTTTTTCAAAATCATCATTTATTCAAAATAATCACTTTAGTTAAAAACTTATCTATTTAATTGAAAACGTAACTATTTCTTTGAAAATTCATGTTGTTTTTAGGTTTTAGGTTCAAAAATAATTTTTTTTACTAAAATGTAACTGTTATATTTTCTGTTAAAAATTAAAAATTTGCATTAACAATACTGATTTTTTGTAGCTCTAAATTCATATACTTTGTTTAACATTTGTCATCTTCGATAAAAATTTAATCTTCTGGTTTGAAAACTTATCCAGTTAAATAAAAAATGTAGCAAATTAACTTTTTCGTAGATAATTCATTCCTGCTGACTTTGAAATTCAATCATTTATTTATGAAAACTAATATATATTCTCTTCAAAACTTACGTTTTTTGGTAGAAAATTAACCTATCTGGAAATTTCATCTTTTTGTTAGAAAATTTAACTATGCGGTTAAAAGTCGAAATACATATAGTTTGTTAAAAAATCATATTACTTTAAGATTTACCGGCTTGGTAGAAAACTTAACTATTTTATTTTTATAAAATTAATTTTCCGCGTTAAAAAATTATGTTTTAGGTTGAAAGCTTTTATTTAAAATTAATTTTTTTTTAATTCCTGATTTTAGTAGAAAATTAACCTCTTTTATTGAAAACTTAAGTATTTTGTTTGAAATTCGTTTTTTCTTGTTAGAATTCATTGTTTTAAATAATAACGTAACTTTCCAATTCTGTTTTAAAATAGATATTTCATTAAAAATTAATCTTTTCTAGTTGGGAACTAATGTATTTTGCTAAACGTTTGTTTTTTTGTCGCAAATTAATATTCTCGATTGAAAATTCATCCTTTTTAATACAAATTCAACTATTTGGGTCTGTATTAATTAGGTTCGGTTGAGGATTCATTATTAAAGTTAAAGAATTTTTGTATGTAAGTTTTCAAAATATAACTATCACTAAAAAAATGTTTTTAATTAAATACCTTTTAAAGATAATTGTCAAAAATGGAATAATTTGTAATACTAAATTTATGAAATTCATGAATGGTCATTTATAACTCTTTGAAATTACAGAACTTTAAATTAAAAATTTTTTAACATTGAATAATTTATAACTTTGAATATTCCTAATTAAAAATTAAAAATTATTAATAATAAGCTCAATAATATGTACACTTCCATTGGAAATTATGAGATTAATTGACGCATTCATAAAAAAATGGAAAGCCTATGAAATTCTACGTCTATTAATGTCAAACATATTTTTTTGATCTGCTGAAGAGAATAGAGCACGTGATAAGTTTAAAAATAAATCTAGCTTTTCTGAAATTTTATACCTCAACCAAGCATTGAAAAATGTTGCAAAAATCTGAAAATTATACGACAAAGAGCCTGAAATTTTATCTTTATTTAAGTGAAGAAATTAAAAAAATCTTCATCATCGTTCTCGAGATACGATTAAAAATGTTCAATCGTATCAAAGTTGAGTTTTACTCGAGGATCACCGTTCTCGGCCGGTCTGCTGCTCGCCTCCTTCGTTGAGGCAGGACCGAATAGGCCACGCACACAGGTAGTGCTTGAATGGGGCTCTCTTATACTTGTTTTTTTAATAATCTACAATTCTTTCAATTTAGAATTAACCCCATATTAATGAATAAAGAAATGATGAACGGTTTTTTTTCTTTCTTAACATTTTTATCAACTAGAATATTAATAAAACTTTTGGTATATTGTTACAAGAGTAAACTATTTTTCAAACGAATCAAGCAGCTAAATTCTAAATAAATTATTTATATAAAAAACACTAAAAAATATTGAAAGTGAATAATATAGGAATTTCCAAAATAAATAAAATAAATAAAGAGAAAAATAAAGAAAACCGTTCATCATATTTGTATTTTTTAATATATAAGAGAGTCCCAATCAAGCGTCACCTCTGTGCGTGGCCTATTCGGTCCTGCCTCAACGAAGGAGGCGAGCAGCAGACCGGCCGAGAACTATGATTGTCAACTAAAACTCAACTCAGATACAATTGAGCATTTTTAATCGTATCTCGGGAAAGAATAAAGATTTTTTAAGTTTCTTTGGCTTAAATTAAAGATAAAATCTTAGGCTCTATGTCGTATAATTTGAAGATTTTTGCAACAATTTTCCTAGGCGATGCTAAAAGTTGAAGTCGTGTTACAAAATTTTAGAAAATCTAGAACTTTTTTATAAAACTTCTCTCAAATCACAACAGTCCTTTTTTGAATTCACTTTTCTCGTTCAAAAATGTCAACAGCCTTCAATTTTTGTCCGATTTTAAAATAAAACATTTTTTTCCTATTTGTTTATTAAAAAATTTTGACTTAATGTATGGAAAAACTGAAGGTTTGTACATAACAATTTTTACGGCTAAATAACTGATTAAAAAAGTTTTATATTGCCTTAATGAATGTTTAGGGACTAATAGAATACAAATAATTTTTTTTATTATTCCATTTATTTGCTTTAAACAAATTTTATGAACAAAAGAGCAAATAGTCTTATTATCGATAAAAAAGAATCTCTTTGCTTAAAGTGTTTCATAATAATGTATTTATGACAATTAATTACAAAACTAATTAAAAAGTTTATAGTAACCATTGTCATAAACAACTATTGGGGCCAAATATACAAATTTAATTGTTTTTAAAATTATAATTTCCTTCAATCGTCAGAATGACTTTTCTTATTTCTTAAAACAATAAGTACCTACTTATTAATTTTGGACAAAATATATCAATTCAAATTTTTACGAACAGATTTAATATTTTGGCTTTTTCGTATAGAAAAAAAATGTTGCACTGGAAATGTTTTCAGCTGTTGGACGAATGACTGCTATTCACAAAAATATTTGAGTAGTTAACAATAAACATTGTTATACATAATCCTTTTGACGAAATATTCAAATTTAAGGTTTTATCAAATTTTAATATTATTTTATCGCTGGAATGGCTACGGATATTCCCAAAAAAATGTATCTTTGATCATATTTAGTTATATATAACAAATTAAATGCTTATAAACAATTTAGATCAACGAATTCCAAATATTGGCTATTTCACTCAGTAAAGGTCGCATTTACAATCTATATAGATTGAGATTGAATCATAACAATGCATGCTAAGATTCGCTGAATACCAAATCTGTTGACAATAAGCCACCTCAAGTTTAAATACTTTTTCACAAGAAAATTTGTATGTACAAAATTCAGTTTTCCATACTTTCAGTCAAAATCATTAGTGAATAGATAAAGGAGACAAAGTTCGGAGCGTGAAGCTTTTTAGAATTTAATGAACTTTATTCTTTTAAATTCAAACTCGAACCAAAATTGAAGGTACTAGACATTTTTGTTCTTCCAAATCACGGCAAAGCAGAAATAAATGATTTTATCAACCGTAATAATTTGGTTTAAATAATTCTTCTTTTTTTTAGGAACTGTCATTCTAGTTGAAGTATTAGTAATAGAATAAAATTCTGATTAAAATTGTGTTGTGGAATTACATAATTTGGAAAATGACTTGTTTTCGATTCGCTAGTTTCCCTTCCATAGAAATGTCCCAGGCCTTCCGGGATAAACTGAGGTTATACTAGAAATGTCACTCATGGGACTAATGTGATACTGGCAGAGGTATCATATTTCTAAGTGCAAAAGAGGTCGAAGGCCATTCCTCCTCAGGGAAAAGGCGTTGGCTCCCAAGCATCTATCTCCTAAGATGGTTGCTTCTAAAAATCTGTTCTTCTCAGAGTATTTTTTCCTTTATTTCTATTTTGTTTATTATTAATTATTAGCAATCATGAACTTTTCGGTACGAACCGCTTAAAAATTACTTTACGCTTTTTTTCAACACATTTTGAACCCCTCCCTTTCTTCGTCAGATAACATCACGCAAAGCTCAAACCCCCTAGGGTGACGTGACAAATACGAAAACCCATTTTTCCCTTACTGTAACAAAATTTTCGCTTCAATTTGATAATATCATCCAATGAAAGATGACATACCAACATTAACCTTGAATGAAAAATACATAAAGTGATAAAAATTTGTTTAAACAATTGTTTATGATAAAAAAATCTTCACTATCGTCGAAATGGTCTTAAAAATTTAGAAGCTAGTTATTTACAGTTAATTTGTTTAAAAAAATTAAGTTTGTATTTCCAAAAATGACCAAGTAGTGCATTTATTAATTAATGTAGTTTACAAAACTATTAATTTTTTTAGTGGCCAAATATTATACTTAAGTTTCATTTTCAAGTAATATGTAATCGATTCCATGTGAACAAACTTTATTTATTCCATCAAAAATACCTGATACGGATATATGTTTATAAAAATTTTTTTTGAAATAACAAATTATTTATTAAATTTTATTAATTCAACTAAAAGAAACTTTTTGTTCATAAATTGTTCAAATGTAGTGCGAATTAAGTGGAAAATCATAGCTAATCCATATGAAACCATTTTAATTCACTTATTTGTGTATCGCAAATTCAATCAATTATTTAACATTTACATGACTATTGCACCTTTTTTTAGATAGTTTCTCTCAGTTTTATGTGTTTTTTTGATTAAATCAAAGTATTTTTCTTTAATCTGTATACTTCAAAAGTCCAAAAATTTTTCTTTTTGTTAATGAACAAAAAAAAAATATAACAAAAATGTAAAAATCGGCCATTGAAATTCGATGCGAAATTTCATAAGCTTTCATTTAAAAAAAAGTTTAAATCGAACAAATAATTGTTTTCTGAAAATTAATTTCTTTGATTTTGATTATTACATTCTCATCCCAATAATGCTATTTTTTCACAAAATACATATTCTTTGTTTTAATCGTGAAAAATATTATTTAAAATTTAAAATTCCATTCAGCGATCGAACTATGCTAATTACAGAAAAAATTAAAAGATAAAAAAGTGTTTATCCGAAAAAAGTCTACGAATTTGTAGCTAATCATTTTTTGATAGGACGCGACGTTTTTGTTTAAATGGTAAAAAATAACATAGAAACATTTTTTTTATAAGCTACAATTAAATAACAATACAATGAAATAATTTAATAATAAAACATAAGCTACAATTAAATATTAATTAACATAAATGTTTGCCTAAATTCTATCTGCAAAACCGCTTTCAACAAATCTTTTAGATAGGAGGGCCACTTTTTTAAATTATAAAAAAAACAATGAAAGAACGTCGGATTCCATATGTGCCCGCAGAACGTGTAGGTTTTTTTCAATACTTGTGACTTAATCCTTAAATTAATTATGCGAGCAGATATTTCAACTATTTTTATTGCAATTTGCTGTTAACGAATGAAGTGAAAAATAGTAATTTTTACAACTTTATTTTTTATATTATACATGACATTCATTTATAAAATATTCAAATTTAGTTTTTTAAACAAATGTATAAACAAGTTTCTTAATTGGTAGTTTAATGATTCCGAATAAAAAATATTGTACTCAATCATTCTTCATTTAATAAACAAATGTAAAATTCAGGCATTTGATGGAAAATTCAGTAACTTTAATTTTTGATAATATTTATTAACATAATAAGAAAATTATATAAACAAATGCACTATTCGGCTATTTATTAAAATAAACATATGTTTATTTAACTAAAAAGACTTTAGTGATCTTCCATCAGAAAACTTTGTACTATTCGACCTCTCATTTATAGAAATAAATTCTGGCTTTGAAAAAACTATTTTTAATTGTCCTTACAGTAACGTGACAAGAATTTACTTTTGCAAAATATCACTAAAACATTAAATCTTTAACAAATAAAATAAACTACCTTCGGAAATTATGAGATCGATTGACGCAGGCACTATTGAAAATCACTGGTGGCTTTGAACCACGATAACTCCGCAAAAAAAAATGATTAGGGCATTTAAAAAAAGAAAAGTTGGAAAGCCTATGAAATTCCACGTCTAATAATGACTTCCCGATTTTTCTTAAACATAATTTATTTAGAATGTAGATGCTTATTTCGTTTGAAAAATAGTTTACTCTCGTAACAATCTAAATATTTTAATCTCGTTCAATCGCATATGAGTTGAGTTTTAGTCGACGATCACGGTTCTCGGCCGGTCTGCTGCTCGCCTCCTTCGTTGAGGCAGGACCAAATAGGCCACGCACACAGGCGGCGCTTGATTGGGGCTCCCTTATACTTTTTTTTCTGCGCATTAGTACTTTTTATCATAAAGGAAAATTGTAAACCATTTAATAGAAATTAAAGTTATAATAATATATAATAATAATTCCATTATTATTCACATTCAATATTTTTTAGTGTTTTTCATATAAATAATTTATTTAGAATTTAGCTGCTTCATTCGTTCGAAAAATAGTTTGCTCTCGTAACAATATATCTATATTTTTATTTATATTCTACTTGATAAATATTTTAAGAAATAAAAAAAAAAGGTTCACCATTTTTTTATTTTTTACCATGGGGATAATTCCTAATTAAAATAATTGTAAATAATTTTAAAAAACAATGAATAATTAAAAAAATTTACGATAATTTGAAGTAAAAATTACTGATGAGAAGAATCAAAAGTATAAGAGAGCCCTAATGAAGTACCACCTCTGTGCGTGGCATATTTGATCCTGCCCTAACGAAGGAGGCGAGCAGCAGACCGGTCTAAAGATTTTTTAAGTTTCTTTGGCTTAAATGAAAGATAAAATTTCAAGCTCTATGTCGTATGATTTTCAGATTTTTGCAAGAATTTTCCTAGGCCATGCTAAAAGTTGACGTCGAGGTACAAAATTTTAGAAAATCTAGAATTTTATTAAAACTTATGACGTGCTGTATTCTCTTTAGCAGACCAAAAAAATCTGTTTGACATTAATAGACGTGGAACTTCATAGGCACATTTTCAAGAAATCTTTCAAAATAAAAAAAACTCTTATAAAATTTTACACATTTTTTTCGACATTTTTATAAATCTTTCGAAAAATTCTAAGATATTTTTTTTAGATAAATTTTTAAAAATAAAGAGTCATTTTTAAGTTTTCTATAAATCTAAAGAGCAATTTACATTTTTAAACCATTTGAAACTTTTGGAACTTGTTTTAATTTTTCAAAATTAAAAAAAAATTGTAATTCTAATCTTCGATTGTCTTCTTCAAAATTTAAGGGTATTATTTAAAATGTTTTAGATTTTTTCCATTTCCTTTTAAAATTTATTTTTTAAAATAAAAAATTACTTTTGAAAAACTATAATATATCTACATTTTTACTAATATTCTAGTTGAAAGTATTTTAAGAAATAAAAGAAACTGTTCATAATTTTTTTTATTCTTTAATATAGGGATAATTCTGAATGGAAATAATTGTAAAAATAAAAAAATAAAATAATTTAAAAAATTTACAATAATTTAAAAGAAAAATTACTGATGAGCAGAATCAAAAGTATAAGAGAGCCCTAATAAAGTACCATCTCTGCGTGGCATTTTCGATCCTGCCTCGACGAAGGAGGCGAGTAGCAGACCGGCCGAGAAGCGTCGAATAATTTAAAAATTTTTTTTTAAATTTTCCTAGGCCATGTTAAAAGTTGAAGTCAAGTTACAAAATTTTAAAAAATCTAGTTTTTTTTTTAAACTTATCACATGCTGTATTCTCCAGCCGATAAAAAAATTTGTTTGACACTTATAGACGTGGAATTTCATAGGCTTTTTAACTGTTTTTTTAAATTCCCTATCATTTTTTTCGCTTAACTATCGTGGCTTAAAGCCAGCAGTGATTTCTAATGGAACTTCAGTCAATCGATCTCATAATTTTCAACGGTAGTGTACATTGTAAAAATCGATTTTTCCACAGCAGATCGCTGTTAGGACAATTCGAAAGAATTTCAGTAACAGTAGAATTTATTAATATAAATAAGTGGCTGCAAAGTGAATTTCTTTATAAAATTAAAAATATCTTAAAAGAATAAATTCTTCTGATAGAGCATCACTATCAAATCAATTTAAAGTCGTTTCAGTGAAAACAGATTGTTTTTCTGTAAATAAATAGCCGAAAAGTGTATTTTGTTATATATTTTATGCATGTAGTTTTTATACATTTTCAGTATTAAATCGATTAACAACTTCTTTTTTGTCTTAAATGCATAAAATATACATTTATTTATAAAGTTAACAAATATCAATTTTCTAACAATATTTTTATTCTGCTTTACTGACAATGAAATACAAAGAATATTTGCTAGAAAAAAATTCAATCACAAATCAGGGAAATTTCAAACATTTGTTCACAAAAATTATTTTGAAAATGTCTTTTATGAATTTAAAGTATTAATATGCTACTTCGCCTAATTCAGTTGAACTAAAGTTTCTTTCGATTGTTAAGAAAACATAAAAAATAAAGGTTCACAAGTAATAATTTTCTATTTTCCTTGTTAACACTGAATTGTTATAAAAAGTTTAAAAAATCAGCTCTCCTAATTCTCTTTGAAATTTTGTCCAGAATTAAGTCCAGATAAAACGGATTGAATAATTTGATGCTGATCGTTTTTTAGTCTACTGGGTAACATAAAATTATTTAGTTTTGTCACTTTATTTAAAAAAATTAAAATCGATTATTAATTGTCGTCTCTAGGATATTTTGAAACAAATGATCAGGTTTTGCCCCACTGTGTATCGTGAGTAATCTACTCGCTAAACTAAAATCTGGGAAATTGGAATATATCAGATAAACAGGGTTTATAGCTTTCGAATAGCGAATTAATTTAATTATTCATGAAATTCAATCCTTTCCATGATAGGGTGGCCATTTTAAACAAGAAAAAAATCCCGATCTTTTCCAGGTCTTTCCGGTTGCACGTTTATTTAAATTGAAAAATTCAAACTCTTCAAACTAAAAATATTTTACTTGAAATGCAAATCAAGACACTTAAGCAGGCCTATTTTAACTTTTAAATTTTTATAACTAAAGCTTCAAAAAAAATTATTCAAACGCTCAATAATAATAATTCTATTAAAATTCAACATTAAATTTTTTTAATTTATACAAATTGAACAGTTCAAAGATTTCTGCTCAAAAAATTTAAATGCGCGCTATTATTTACAATGATATAAATTAAAACTAATTCTTCCTTTAACCTCACATTCATAAAAATTTTATAACAAAAATTAGCTGCTTCTAATTCAGAAAAATGACCACTAAAAAAAAGTTCCTCCTTCCAACTCAATGGAAATGTCAGAAATAGAATCGAATAATTAAAAAATAAATAAATAACCAATATCGTATCGCTTATAGCTCATTCCATATGATGAAAAGAAAAAATTCCCTCATTCAGTGCATAACAATTTTTAAACAAAATTTTCTTACTTTCAACTGAACAAAAATGTTAAAAATTAAAAAAGCTTTTCTCCAACTCGAAAAAAAGGAGTAGTCTATTCCATTAAGGTATAGATAAAAATTGCTTAAATATGATCCCATCTAACACAATGAAATTAATTAAAACAAGAAAGGGCTTCTTAGAGTTGAGAAAAAATTGAAAAGCAAAATTTCATTTTCTCCAACTCAATAAAAATGATAATTATTATTTTTAAAAAATTTTAAAATAAACATCGTCGTTTTAAAATCAATAAAAATGTTTAAACTACACAATTTTCCAGGCTTCAAAACAATAAAAATTTAATAAAGAAAAAAGTTTCTTTTCCAATTCGGAAAACAATTAAATTTCTTCGCTCTCTTTAAAAATTTAAAAAAATTTTAGAAATTGTATTTCTAATCTTCTATAGTCTTCTTTAAAATGTAAGGATATTATCAATTTTTAATTAAATCCAAGATTTCTTACCAAAAAAGTTTAATTTTAAAACAAAAAAATAATGTTTAAACAAAAGCATTCATTTAATACCAAAAAATACCATTGTTAAATAAAATTCTAGGGTTCTTAACGCATTTTGTAGACGAACCCTTAGGATGAAAATGTCAAAAAAATAAGTTTTTAAAATAATATATTTTACACAAAATCATTAAGTTATACAAAAATCATTTTAACTTAAATTATTTTTATTTTAAGGCGTTTTAAGTAGATAATTGTCAATGTGTTCTTCATCAATTACAATTCAAAATTTACATTTACAAACCTTTAAAAAATATTTAGATCTGCCGATTTGTTTTAGTTACACAAAAATTTTAAAGACTCAATTTTTTCTATTTCAGATAATTCAGTTTTAAATTGTTTATTTTTAAATATTTGCTTTATAATTGCTTATGATCAAATATTCAAGAATTTTTATTTTTGTTCATTATTTTTTTTTTAAATGATTGGTTTGAAAATGTAGTATTTTAGAACGAAACGTTTAAATAAGATTTTAAATTAAATATACTCTAAAAGTAAACCGTTAAAATCTGTATATTGTATAATTTAAAAAAAAATTTATAATTGTCTGGTAAAATAAATTATTGTTTAATTTTTATCACTCGAACTAAAGTTCATTTTTAAAATAATAAATTATATAAAAAAAAAATTATTTAAATGCAAGTTTTTTTAATTACTCATTGTAAACTGACTGACTTCATAAATAAAAAAGTTAACAATTGAACTTGAAATTTAAAAAAAGTTACAATTAAAATATTTTAAATTTCATTATATTGCCTAACATGGTGATATTTCATGAAATATGCTATATTTTTCTTCTAAAAATAGGTGAAATTCAAACTAAAAAAATTATCTGATTTATGGTATGAGAAAATTCCGGGTTATTTTCCAAATTTCCCGGTCTAGTGGCCACCCAGAATAAACATTATTTTTAAGAAAAATGAGTTAAATCACAGAAAAAAATAAAAAACTTATTTTAAAATAAAAATTGTTCATAAGAAATAAAAAATGTATCTCACTAGCATCGAACATACGAACAGTACCTCAAGTAAAAACTTTTTTTTCTCCACCATCTGCAACAGAGTATTGAATATGAAATTGAGAGATGAAATATTCAGACTGGCACTTCTAGAAAATTTAAACAACTTATTTTTCGTATTGAAAAGCAAAAGAGGTCCAAAAATCTCAAATTTTGAGGAATAACAAACAAGAGTTAAATTTAGAATTCTTAGAAGTATTCGAATCATATTTTATAAACACAAAAATTTCAAGAATCTAATAATATTATATTTTTTAGGAATAAAAATAGTATCAGATTATTTATCAATAAATAAGGTCATTCATTTAAAAAAAAGTTTAATCCTGTGTGAAAGGACGAAAAGAGCCAGTGATCCAATAGCCTGAGTTGCCCTAGACCGTGAAATCGAAAAGGTACGATCAGTTCAGGGAGATAATTTGTCGAGGAAACTATTTCGAATCTACGTTCCAGGTTCACACATCTGACCTTCACTACAAAAAATTTCTGTAAACGAAAAAAAACTGGAAAATTGTCTAGGGGTAAATAAACTAATGAAAGTTCTAAAGGTCTAAATTTCGATCAAAAATCTTCACAAATCCACACTTTTTTTCAACAAAATAGTTGAATTCTTAATCAAAGAAGATTATTTTTCAACCAATTGAATTTATTAAGAAAAATGATAAAATTGTTTTTCAACTATGAAAATTAGTTTTCTACCCAAAAATACGAATTGTCAACAAATTACATGAATTTTTAACTAAAAATTATTCATTTATAACCAAAAATAGAATAGTTAACTCTCCCGTTAAAGATTTCTCCAAAATAAGTGAATTTCTGACCAAAACAGAATATTTTTCAGCCAACCATTTTTATTTTTAAGAAAAAAGGTAAAATTCCTATTAAGAGAAAAATTTTCAAACATATTTTTAAATTTGCTTAAATTCTTTCTAAATTTTCAAGAAACCTTTCCAAATAAAAAAAACTCCTATAAAATCTTCTAGATTTTTTTCGACATTTTTATCAATCTTTTGAAAAATTTTGAGATATTTTTCTTTAATAAATTTTTTAAAATAAAAAATCCTTTAAAATTTTCCTATAAATCTGAAGAGCAGTCTACAATTTTAACCCTTTTAAAACTTTTTGAATTATTTGTAATTTTTTAAAATTTTAAAAATTTTATTTCTAATTTTTGTAGTCTCCATCAAAATTTAAGGGTATTGTTTAAAATGTTCCAGATTTTTTTCCATTTTCTTTTAAAATTCATATTTTAAAATAAAAAATTATTTCTTGATAAACACGAGTTTTCAAAAAAAATTTGTAAAAAAAAAATTAATTTTTCGCAAGTTAGTGTTCAATTTAACTAAAATAGACCAATGTTTAATACAATAGTTGAATTATTCAAACATATTTTTTTACGCAACGATTCAATTTTATTAAAGATTACAATTTTTTGATTATTCTTTAAGATTAATTTTCCCTAATAAAAAGCAATGTTTTATCTTTTTTCATGAGGCGTAAAAAAAACTTTTGGTTTTTTTCAAAACCCTTCAAAGTATTAATAAAGTTCAAAATTTATTTCCAGGGCATCAAAAACTGAAATTTGGTTTCAAATTTTTTTGGAATATTTTAAATTTTATTTCTTTTAAGATGTTAGAAAACTTTAAACCTTCTAAACATATTTAAAAATCATTTGAATTTTCTATTATTCGAAAAAATTCACCTTAACCTCTAAGCCTTCTAAATATTTTTTTAATGATTCGTATTTTTCCTCAAAATTTTTTAAAATTTTCGAAATATTTTGAAATGCTTTCCGGTTTTTACATGCTTTCCTTAAATCAATTTTTCAAAAAAAAAAATAAAAAAAAATTTATCCAAACAATCTGAAAAAAATTACTTTGTTCTCTGGAATTTTTCAAAAGCCTTAAAAAATCTTCTAAAATCTTTTTTTTTGAAATTTTCAACAATATACATTTTGTTTTAGATTTAGTAAAACCTTTTTGTACTTTTAAATGTTTTTTATAACCCTTTTGAAACTTTTCAAATTTTTTGTAATTTAAAAAAATTTTAGAAATTGTATTTCTAATCTTCTATAGTCTTCTTTAAAATGTAAGGATATTATTCAAAATGTTCTAGATTTTTTTACATTCTCTTTTAGAATTCATATGTTAAAATAAAAATTTATTTCTTAAAAAACACGAGTTTTTAACAAAATAGTAGTTTGAATTTTTGAATTTGAATTTTCAAGAAAAAGGAATAATTTCCAAACAAGCAGATACGTTTTCTACCAAAGCTATGAATTTGTAAAAAAAAAATAATTTTTCGGAAATTAGTGTTCAATTTAACTAAAATAGACCAATGTTTAACACAATAGTTGAATTATTTAAACATATTATTTTTTTACGCAACGATTGAACTTTATCAAAGATTACAATTTTTTTATTATTCTTTAAGAATTAATTTTCTTAAATAAAAAGCAATGTTTCATCCATTCATGAATCCTAAAATTTGGTTTCAATTTTTTTGAAAATATTTTCAATTTTATTTCTTTCAAATTGTTAGAACATTTCAAACCTTCTAGACATATTTGAAGATAATTCGAATTTTCTATTATTGTAAAAAATCGATTTTTTTTATTCGTCTTTTTCCTCAAAGTTTTTTTAAATTTTCGAAATATTATAAAATGCTTTCCGGTTTCCCCATACTTTCCTTAAATCAATTTTTCAATAAAAAAATCGTACAAAATTTATCCAAACAATCTAAAATAAATTACTTTATCCTCTTGACAATTTTCAAAAGTTCTTAAAAATCTTCTAAAATATTTTTTTTTAAATTTTCAACAATCTACATTTTGTTTTAGATCTTGTAAAACCTTTTAAAATCAAAAATTTTTTCTGAATTGTTTTAAAACTTCTAAATATCTCTTAAGTTTACACGTTTATCCTTCAAACTTTTGTTATCTTGCAAAATTGAAAAACATTGCTTTAAAAACTTGTAGATTCTTTTTGGAAATTTCAAATATCCACCTTTTTGTTAAAAATGTTTTGAAATCTTCTTAAAACTTTTTTTTTAATCTTTTTTAAACTTCTACATCAATCAATTTTCTTGGAAAATATATTTATTATTTGAAAGTTTTAACTTATAAAATTGATCGTAAAGAAAATTCGTAATCTTTATTAACAGATTAACAAACTGAAAACATTCAAATTTATTTAACTTATTAAAACGATTAAAAAAAATATCGCCTTTTCCGAATTTTGAAACGGGATTTCTGCTGAATTCTCGATTAGTAGACACCCTCCATTGGACAATTCTGGAAAATTCAATAATCTTAAGTCTATTGCAAATAAAAATTTGTTTAAACAAATTATTTATGGGAAAAAATGTCTTCTAATTCAAACTCAAATCTTTTTCAACATTTTTAAAAACACTCAGCTCACAGTAAACAGTTATCAGAAACCATTACTAAAGATTGTGGGCTGAAAGTTCTCTTAATGAAGAGTCAATAACCAATATCAACACCAGCATCAATTGGAAGAGACAGATTCTAAGTGATCCGGTAACTCAAAGGATATTTGAAATTTCCTTTGCGGAATACAGCTTCTACTTTATGTATATAGATCATCTAGAATATCCATAAAGTTGACAAAAGTCAAAGCATTCCTAGTAGGTCAATCTACTTTGTAACAGTATTACTGGATGACTATAATTATGTTCTGAGAACATTATATCAAATGAAAACTTGTCAATTATCATTAAAGGGATTACTTATACGAGAATGCAGTATTTGACGTAATATTCGAACCACACAATATAAATTGTGAATTCTCTTTAGTTAAATCTCTTTTAACTATAACGAATACATTCTCATCAAGTTTGTTCTGTAAAAAAGAAGTCAAAAGGTAAATTTTCCAATCTAATTAAGGCGAGCAATTTTTTATTAGACATTTCATTGTTCCTTGTGTACTTGTCCAAGAAGCTAATTTGAATATTATTAATATCATTTTTCACGTTTAAAAGAAAAACTACGGGTATTATCAAAAAATGATTTATAACAACCTTATCCATCTTTTATTGGGAAAATTGTCTATTCATTTCTTACTAATTAAGTTTTTTCTTAACTTGCATAGTTTTATCGAAAAATGTAATTTTTAATTTTTAATAGAATTTCCCATGAATAAAACAAAAAATAAGTATCCTACGAAAAAAAATGGTTCTGGAACATTTTTCCTGGAAAATAGAATTTTTGTTTTCGTAAAGTTGGTTTTTATTCTTCTGCTTTAAAAATGCGCACCGTGTACTTCGTTGATAAATGAGTAAGCAAAATAAAAAAGTGATTTTCAGAGGAAGGGTTGAAATGCACTAATTAAATTTAATCTGATGGTTAATCTGTGTGTTTTTAAATTTTTTAACTAAAAAGGCACATTTTTACAGAAAAATTGATCAGTTAAACTTTTAATTGAAAAAGCTAATTTTCTATGAAATAATTCATTTTTTACTAACGTATTGGACTTCCTGGACAAAATGATACATTTTCTATACAAAACAGTTACATTATCTAATCAAAAATATAAAAATTTGATAAGAAGGTTAATTTTATGCCAAAAAGGCGAATTTCCAACAAAATAAACTATTTTAAATAAACTATATTTTTCAACAACAAAAATACGAGTTTTTAACATAATAGTTCAATTTTAATAAACAGATAAATTTTTAATTAAAAACGAAGAATTTTCGACCAAAATGGAATAGGTAAATTTTCAATTACTAAAGTAATTTTTAATCAAAAAATAAGAATTTTCAACAAAACAGACATATTTCCAACCAGCGAGATGAATTTTTAACTAGAATTTTGAATCGTCAACAAAAAATGAATTAAAAAAAATTAGTTTAACTTTAAAACCTAGTTGGTAAATTGCGAGCCAAAAAATTAATTTTCAAACAAAAATATTAATTTTCTATCATAAATGACAAATTTTTAATAAAATCTGAGAATTCTCAACCAAAAACTTGAATTTTTAAGAGAGAAGAAATTTTTTTAATTTTTAAGAAAGTGGTTCAACTGCAAAACGTAGATGTTAAATTTTGAACAAACAAGATAATTTTTAAAACAAAAGGATTAATTTACTATTTACCTGACCAAAAAAATTTATTTTTAAACAAGCATAATTATTTTCTATCACAAAAGACGAATTTTCAATCAAATCCGAGCATTCTCAACCAAAAAGTTAAATTTTTAAGAAAGTAGTTCAACTGCAAAACGTAGATGTTAAATTTTGAGCCAAAAAGATAAATTTTTAAACAAAAGGATTAATTTACTATTTACCTGACAAAAAAATTTATTTTTAAAACAAACATAATTATTTTCTATCACAAAAGACGAATTTTCAATAAAATCCGAGCATTCTCAACAAAAAAATTTAAATTTTTAAGAAAGAAGAAATTTTTTTAATTTTTAAGAAAGTAGTTCAACTGCAAAACGCAGGTGTTAAATTTTAAGCCAAAAAGATAAATTTTTAAACAAAAGGATTAATTTACTATTTACCTGACAAAAAAATTTATTTTTAAAACAAACATAATTATTTTCTATCACAAAAGACGAATTTTCAATAAAATCCGAGCATTCTCAACAAAAAAATTTAAATTTTTAAGAAAGAAGAAATTTTTTTAATTTTTAAGAAAGTAGTTCAACTGCAAAACGCAGGTGTTAAATTTTGAGCTAAAAAGATAAATTTTTAAACAAAAGGATTTATTTATTATTACAAATACTAATTTTTAACGAAATTCAAAAAATCTTAACCGAGAATCTGAATTTTCAACTAAAAAAGATGACTTTTCGAAGAAAAAGATTAATTTTCTGTCAAAAAATATGAATTTTTAATTATATCCAAGAATTCTTAACCAAAAAGTTTATTTTAAACCAAAAAAATCTTTTTTAAACAAAAGGATTATTTCACCACCAAAAATACCATTTTTAAATAAAATTCGAAGGTTATCTACCAAAAAAGTTGAATATTTAACTAAAAAAAAATTATTTAAAAAAAAAGAATAATTTACTGCCAAAAAGATGAGCTTTTGATAAAATTTTCGATTTCGATAAAATAAAAGAATTCTCAACCAAAAAGTTAAATTTTAAACAAAAAAAAAAGAATTTTCAAACAAAAGGATTAATAAACTACCAAAAAAGACTAACTTTTAACGAAATTCAAGAATTCTCAACCAAGAAGCTGAACTTTCGAAGAAAAAAATAATTTTTTGCCAAAAAATATGAATTTTTAATTAAATCCAAGATTTCTTACCAAAAAAGTTTAATTTTAAAACAAAAAAATAATTTTTAAACAAAAGCATTAATTTAATACCAAAAAATACCATTGTTAAATAAAATTCTAGGGTTCTTAACGAAAAAGTTGAATTTTTAACTAAAAAAGACGAATTTTAAACAAAAAGAAGAAATTACTGCCAAAAAGATGAGCTTTTAATAAAATCCAAAAATTTCAAACCAAAAAGTAGAATTTTTAAGAAAGAAAGACATTTTTTTAATTTTTAAGAAAGTAGTTCAGCTTTTAAACGTAGATGTTAAATTTTGAACGAAAAAAAAACATTTTAAAACAAGAAGATTAATTTTCTACCGCAAAAACATAAATTTCCAAGAAAAAGATTAATTTTCTGCCAAAAAATATGACTTTTTAATTAAATCCAATAATTCTTAACCAAGAAGTTTAATTTTTAATTTAAAAAAAGATGAATTTAAAACAAAAAGAATAATTTGCTGTCAAAAAGGTGAGCTTTTAATAAATTTCAAGAATTCTCAAACAAAAAGTTGAATTTTTAAGAAAGAAAGAAATTTTTTTTTAATTTTCAAGAAAGTAGTTAGTTCAACAAAAACAAAAAAGATACATTTTCAAACTAAAAGATTAATTTTTTACCGAAAAATACATTTTTAGCGAAATTTAATCATTTTTAACCACAAAGCTGAATTTTCAACTAAAAAAGATGAATTTTTAAAGAAAAAGATTAATTTTCAAAGAAAAAGATTCATTTTCTGTCCAAAAATATGAATTTTTAATTAAATCTAAGAATTCTTAACCAATAAGTTTAATTTAAAAAAAAAATAATATATATTTTACACAAAATCATTAATTTACTACCAAAAAATACCATTTTTAATAAAATTCTAGGGTTCTTCACCAAAAAAGTTGAATTTTTAAGAAATAAAGAATTTTTCAATTTTTAAGAGAGTAGTTCAACTATAAAACCTAGATGTTAGATTTTGAAAAAAAAATTTTTTTAACTAAAAGATTAATTTTTTACCGAAAAATGTATTTTTAATGAAATTCAAGAATTCTCAACCAAGAAGCTGAATTTTCAACTAAAAAAGATGAATTTTAGAAGAAAAAGATTAATTTCCTGCCAAAAAATATGAATTTTTAATTAAATTCAAGAATTCTCAACCTAAAAGTTTAATTTTAAACCAAAAAAAATCATTTTTAAACAAAAGGAATAATTCACTAATAAAAAAACACTATTTTTAAATAAAATCCTAAGGTTCTCAACCAAAAAGTTGAATTTTCAACTAAAAAAAGATAATTTAAAAAAACGAATAATTCACTGAAAAAAAGATGAGCTTTTAATAAAATCCAAGAAAACTCAACTAAAAAGTTAAATTTTGCATACAAAAAAAAAGAATTTTTAAACAAAAGGATTAATTTATTACGAAAAATACTAATTTTTAACGAAATTCAAGAATTCTCAAACAAGAAGCTGAATTTTCAACTAAAAAAAGATGAATTTAAACAAAAAAGAATAATATACTGCCAAAAAGATGAGCTTTTCATAAAATTTTCGATTTTGATAAAAAAAAAGAATTCTCAACCAAAAAGTTGAATTTTAAACAAAAAAAAAAGAATTTTCAAACAAAAGGATTAATTTACTACCAAAAAAGACTAACTTTTAACGAAATTCAAGAATTCTCAACCAAGAAGCTGAACTTTCGAAGAAAAAAATAATTTTTTGCAAAAAAATATGAATTTTTAATTGAATCCAAGATTTCTTACCAAAAAAGTTTAATTTTAAAACAAAAAAATAATGTTTAAACAAAAGCATTCATTTAATACCAAAAAATACCATTGTTAAATAAAATTCTAGGGTTCTTAACGCATTTTGTAGACGAACCCTTAGGATGAAAATGTAAAAAAAATAAGTTTTTAAAAATTTATCATCAGGAAACGTACTGAATGTTATTTAACTATGTAAACTTACTTCCTCTGATCCTCCCTCAGCCCTGTTACAAACCTTAGTTATTAACGTGACCCCTACCCCCTGAAATTGGTAACATACTTAATGGACATCCTCTTGCAGGAGGACATGAAAGCCATTGGTATGTAGGGAAAGTTCATGTAAGGGAATTTGAACTCGTTAAAAGTTAGCGCAAATCACAACTTAACATGTGCCCGACACTTTAGGATGTTTCGCGGGCCAACGCGATTGAAACTTGGCCATTATTAAGTTTCGAAGCCGAGTTTCCCTTCGCGGTAGTCGATCTTCATTAATTTTATATCCTGGCTTTATGCCACTATGCTCAGGCCAGCATTTATCTTACAAAAGTAATTTTTTTAACAATGCATTCCCGTCATGTGCAAGACGGTTTTACCTCACTAAAGTAGAAAATCGAAATTTAAATTTGAATGCGAGTGTCAGCTTCAGTTGCTGACGATATGAAATTTTTCCTTTATACCTCTTGCCACCTTTCTATATATATTTTAATAATATTTTTCATTTTAAATATAGCGTCTAGGGTGCATCTCACAATATGCATTCTATTGAGTCTCTTAACGCTCGAGCGAAAATTTCCTTACTATTCCAGCAATTTTTTTCCATTTGAAGTTCCTCTAATAATATTTTATGTAGTTTATGTGAAAAGACGATTCAGTCTTAAGGCTTTTTATCAAAAGGGTTAATCGGTTCATAACTTTGTAGACGGACGGTTGAATATTCTTGTCTAATTTTGTGCATGTAATCTATATAGTAATATCGCGAATCAAGGAGAGACGGTTTCTCGAAAAAAAATTTATATTACTTTAATAAGCTAAAACTTAAGAACAACAGCAGCGACGTCAAGTGGTAAATGCCTCTGTATTTTCGCGGCGTGTCTGTGGACCCTTTTTAAACGATAAGAGGCAGATACCCCGCAGCGAGTCTTCAATTCTAATTATCATAATTACTTTTATTATATAATTAAACTAAAGTAAAAAAAATATTCCCAAAAATTAATTCTGCTGAGTTGACTCGCTGCGGGGCACCTGCCTCCTATCGTTTGACAAGGGTCCACAGGCACGCGGCGAAAATACAAAAAGCTAATACTTCAGTGTCACTTTTATTTGTTTTACTTTTTCGTTTAATAAACAACATATAAACACATTTTTTTAAACAGACTCTTTTTTGATTCGAGATATTACTATAGATATAGCCACAAAAATAAGAATCTGTGGACCTTTTTAAACGATAAGAGGCAGATACCCCGCAGCGAGTCTTTAATTCTAATTATCATAATTAGTTTTATTATATAA
>JAAAKG020133408.1:0-37072 GCA_010014905.2 Druon quercuslanigerum
AAATAACACGAGAATTCTAGATCAATCTAAAAATTTTATAACCCCTTCCTCACACTACTCCCCTCCCCACTGAGTGAATCATGCCTACCCCGAACGGGAAACGGCTTAATGGTGTAATAATAATTTTTTTTTAATTTGAATTGGCCCGCCCCTGAGTCAGGCGCGGTGTGTGGCGCCCTCGGTGCGAGATAGTGAGTTAGGCGGAGAGGCGTGTGAGTGGTAGAGAGTCGGTCTGTTGGGAAGCGTGACTGGGTACTGTTCTTGTTTTAAAGTGTCTGTAATTGATCTTTTCTATTTAGCGAATAAATCGCAAATACTTTATATATATTAACTTTGTGGAACTCATTTTTTATCCCTACAATTGGGGGCTCGTCCGGGATAGACTTGAGTTGTCCACGAGTCCAAAAAAAAAAGTTTTTCGTGAAGAGTGGAAGCCGTGTTTCGCGAAAAGTGAGTGGTGTGGGAAGTTAATAAAGACGTCAAGGATGGAAGAGCAGATGGCTTAACTAGACTTCCTAACGGTGGAGGAGTTCAGGGAAAAGCTGGCGGAGCTTAGACTCCCAACGACGGGCTCGAAACCTGTGCTAAAGGATCGCTTAAAGAAAGCATGGACGAAAGACGCCACGAAGTCTCGTGGGCCAAACAACGATCAAGTAGACGACCTGCATGACTAGGCCAAAGATGACCAAGACGAAGAAGAAGATGAAGAGGTGGACATCAATGTCCTAACAGTGGGAGAATTGAAGTTCCGATTGCGACGCTTAGGGTTGAAGACGGTTGATAAAAAGGCGGATTAGCAAAATCGCCTAATTGATAAGATGAAAAATGGCGGAGACGGAGAGATTAGGCAACGAGGAGTGGTGGGGCATGGGGCGCACCTTGACAGGCAACGGCGCCCAAGCGGCGAATCTAACGCTGCCACTGAAGAGTACCGAGGCCAACAATGTGATCGGCCCACCGACGCTTTCAGTGGAGACGACGGGCGTAACACCAAACATTGGATTGAGGAATTCGAAGAGACGGCGCTGCTCTGCGACTGGGGTGATGTCCACAAGGCAATCTACGCTAGACGATTGCTGCAGAGATCGGCGAAGTTATTTATTAGCTTCGAGGCTTGCAAAAAGTCATGAGTGAAAATGAGAAAGGCGTTATTACGGGAATTTAGCCCGAAAATCGACAGCTACGAAGTGCATCGGACATTGCAGCAGCGTAAGAAGATGATCGGTTAAAACTACCATGAATACTACTACCGCATGATGGAATTCAGACCGAAGGTAGGCATGGTGCAAAGCGCAGTGGTGCAACACATCATAGAAAGTATAGACGGCGACGAGGTAAGCAAAATGATCTTATTGGGAGCAAAGGACATTCGAGAGCTTAAGGTAAAGTTATATATGTATGAAAAAATTAAGGGGAAAACTAAGGGGGCCGGTAAATTCGATAGTTTACAAGAGGGGGCTCCAACTAAGAGTGCGCCTACTAAGACGGATAAATGTTTTAATTGTGGGGCGAAAGGGCATATGAGTAGGGAATGTCCGGCGAAAAGCGAAGGCCCAAAATGTTTTAATTGTGACGAGCATGGGCACAAGGCCACAGAGTGTAAGAAAGCCCTAGATTTTAAAAAGAAGAAAACGTGTAACGCTCTTAAAGCGAGGTTAGCAAAAAACTACAAAATAATAGAGGTTAATGGGGAAAAAGTCGAAGCCTTGATTGACACCGCTAGTGATTTAAGTTTACTGAGAGTGGATTATTTTGAAAATATGGGAGCATTGTATACTAAGAGAAGTGTTACGCTATTTGGGGGCATAGGTTCGAAAGATCCCAGGGTATGCTAGTATCACGAGACCGTTGTCAAACTTGACTAAAAACAATGTATGTTTTAAGTTTTGAAGGGATGAAAGAGAAGCATTTAAGAAGTTGAAAAATGTGTTATGTCGACAGCCAGTATTAGCTTTGTATTCTCCTAATGCCGAGACCGAGCTGCACACCAACGCCTCGTCTTTGGGGTTGGGGGCGATACTGTTGCACCGAAACGATGAGGATAGACAGCTACATCCAGTTCACTTCAGTAGCAGGAAAACAACAACGACAGAGAAAAAATACAACAGATACAAGTTAGAAGTCCTGACGATTGTTAAAGCGCTTAAGAAATTCCGGTCCTATCTGGTTGGAATACCTCTCAGAATTGTCACCGATTGCCAGGCATTTACCCGGACGATGTCCAAGAAGGACATTTTACCACAGGTCGCCAGGTGAGCTTTGACCTTAGAGGCATATCGGTACACGATAGAGCATCGTGCGGGCTCCAAGCTGCAGAAAGTAGACGCGCTTAGCCGTTATCCGATACCTGAAGTCCGAGTGGTTAGTGAAGATTGGTATACCGTGCTGGAACGATTAAGGTGATATCAAGAGGTGGACAAAGAACTGTCCGAACTGATGTCTAAAGTTCGACGAGCTTCAGTGGAGAGTTATGCCATAAGAGACGGACTAGTCTGTAAACAGGCTCAACAGGAATGGCTTATGGTTGTGCCAAAGCAGACTCAGGATGAGATGATCAGGAAATGCCACGAACAAGGCCATTTTAGAGTATTGAAGACGGAGCAGCTGATCAAGAGAGATTACTGGTTTCAAGGAATGCAGGAGAAAGTCCAGAAATTAATAAGAAACTGTTTCGTGTATTATAGCTAAGGGGAAACACGGTAATTAGGAGGGATTCCTGCATTCACATCACAAGGGCGAAGGACCGATGGACACCTTCCACGTGGACCAGCTTTTACATCGATAGAATTTAAAAATTACTGCGAAGAGGAAGAAATCACGCATACAACCGTAGTTACAGGCGTACCTAGAGGAAATAGGCAGCTCCAACGCCGGGTGATTGGCACAAGTTCGTCAATAAATCCCAACAGTATAACAACCACATCCCAACGAGAAGCACAGGAGTGTCTCCTTTTACTTCTTTTCGGAACCAGAATGAGGCTGAAACAGGATCCCAAAATATCCGGGGTCATCGAAGAAGATCAAGCCGCTATGTTCATGCACAAACGAAATACATTAAGAGGCAGGGCTAAAGAATCTATCGCTAAAATCCAGAATGAAAATAAGAAAGCTTATGATAAGAAGCCCAAGAAAGCGAGCTGTTACTAGGAAAACGATTTGGTGGCGATCGGACGTACACAAGGAGGACCAGGGTTATAATGTTGTGCAAAATTTCATGGACCATACAAAGTTACACAAGTCTTGAGAAATTACCGATACTTGGTGCAAAAAATTGGACAAGGAGAGGGGTCTAAGAGGACTTTAACATCGGCTGACAACATGAAACCATGGGTCGGGACTGATTCCTTGGGTGACGCCTGAGGGCAGGCGTCATGGTCAGGACGGCCGAGTGTAGTATTTGAATTGGCCCGCCCCTGAGTCAGGCGCGGTGTGTGGCGCCCTCGGTGCGGGATAGTTAGTTAGGCGGAGAGGCGTGTGAGTCGTAGGGAGCCGGTCTGTTGGAAAGCGTGACTGGGTACTGTTCTTGTTTTAAAGTGTCTATAATTGAGCTTTTCTATTTAGCGAATAAATCACAATTACACTATATATATTAACTGTGTGGAACTCATTTTTTATCCCTACAATAGCAATGAACACTTTTTTCCATTTTCCTAGATATTCATCTAACGGAAATATGTCGAAAATGTTGTAAATTTGATTTATATTGCCAAATATATCCAAAAAGAGGGTTAAGTGCATTTAAGTAGCTACTTCGAGACAACATATTCGAGGTTTTTAGTCGGCGGTATCTCGATATTTTCAAATCGAATTAATAATGATGGGAAAAATTTATTGTCGGTGATATAATTATGCCGCAATATATAATATCATCTTAGATATGCATGCATACATTTGGATATTAGCCATTTTACTTTTGTATGCCCTTAAAGATCTTTATTACTACTGAAAAAATTCACCGATGTTCATTCATATATTTTTTTCTAATTATATAAATTAACTGATTCGGCTAATTATAATTTACTCATATAATACTCATGAAAATAAAAGGGTCATCCATTCCATGAGAACGAAAGTAGCATTCTAGACGCAAAGGGATATCTGTCTTGTGTGCTTCAGCAAGGGTCCACTAACACAAAGCGAAAACCGACAGATAAAACTAAGCGTGACTGCTATTCTTTGGTTTTCGATTATTAGGCAAAAAAGAATCAATTTTACTAAAAAATCGCGTTGACATTTTTAAGAGAATAATATTTAGAATACGTATGCAAAAGTTTAGACAAAAATATTCAACCATTAGGCTCTAAAAGTTAACCCCGCCAACCCATTCTGACAAATTTCCTTAATCTACACTCTACAGGATCGACGAAAGAATTTTATCAGGTATGCAAGGCTTTTCCAGTGGTAAAGATGCATTAGAAAGAAATTATAATTCTGAGAAATCATAATTACAAACAAAATAAATTTTAGAAAAACTGCTCATATTTATGATTTTCCAAGCCAACCAAATTCGTTGCTAATGCGTTTTTACCATTAGAAAACCCTCACATACTTGATAAAATTCGTTAGTCATTCCTGTAGATTTTAACATTTTTTTATAACCGGTAAATTAAATATAAGTTATGGTCCAGAGAAGTCTAACTAAAAACCCGAAATAATTTAAAAATAATTGTCACAAAAATATTGAAACAAGTTTAAAAGTTCTGAAAACATTTTCTAAACAAATGGTACTTACATGATAAGATAAAAATTACGGAAATAAGAAGTTTTTTAAGCTAATTTTACTCGTACGCAAGTTGAATGCGTTCATGAATGCACACCCAATTATTGTTACTTTTTCAGCGTCCTAATACACATAGTTTTAATTTATATTTACTACGTTGATTGCTTTCTTTTTTAAGTACAGTTTAGTTTCTTAAGTTATGACCCACTTATATATAATAAAAAAAGTAAAAGTGTGGAACTTCGAAGCCTAACTTATGGAAAATCCAGCATTCAAATATTGTAGTTTACACTTAAGAAAAATAAAGGACACGTTTCGTAACAGTGGACTTGATTTTCAAATAAGGTATAAATTGAACCCATTATACCATAATTAAACTATATAAAAACAACTGATTAATTTACCTGTTGGCATCAAAATTTCGCGAACAATGTATCCCAGCTTTTGTCCAACTAACAAAAAGTAGGGACTCGCTCTAATTCTCCTGATCCACTCAGATTTCCAAACCCCTGGACCTTCTCTCTTTTCAATTATTGCTGTAAGAGTGGCAGCGACATATGGGCTATCTTTCGATGAACAGTTACGAAAATAATCATTATCAATTAGCCTAACCCATGGAAGACTGTGTGGCGGATTTTTATCAGACAAATACTCTCTGTAGAAGTTTACCATGAGTTGCCAATCGGGATAAACAAGGCAGTCTGTTGCCACGACGCAAATGACTGACATCAGATCTTCGAAAGTTCTTCCAGTATACTTCATAACTGATAGCAGCAATTTAATTATGCCCATTCCATGACACTCTATGCTCTCCAGCAAAGCCTCGTAAATTATGAACTTAATTTCCTCCTCTTCAGAACCCACCCTCTGAGCCACAAGCCAACGATTGACTGTGACTGCGAAAAAGAAGTTCAAATTTCCTTGGCTGAGATGATGCTTGCACTTTTTAATGCATTCTTCGCAAGGTGATGAGAAAGGCTGGTCTAGCTCCCATTCTATACAATCAGACATGGCTAGTCGGAATGTCTTGCTTCTTAAAACACTCATTAATTGTGACTCAGTCTTGCCAACAACTCTACAAAGAGCCAGCGCCAGCAAGGATGTGAGCTTCACCAGGTTGATTTGATTTTCATAGACGTAAATTTTATCCTCTTCCCAGTTTCGCAGAGTTGTTTCAATTACCCTCTTGAAGCGACACTTACCTATGTCAAGCTTATGCAGAGGTACGCAATCAGGATTTGCTTTCCAAGTGAAAACATATTTACCTTTTGCATCTGGTTGGTCCATGTACTCTTCGTCGAAGATTTTTCTATAGCCTCCATTTTCCATTCGCACGTTGAAAATAGCTGCTGCGCAATAAATTGTCGATTGTATTATAGCCGGCTTTTTGATGTTAGCAGCGAAGTAAAAGTTGAAAAATTGATTTATTATCGGCTTGTAGCTCGTGGAGTCGAAAATTTCTGGTGCGAATTTGATATCTTTCGCGATTTCTTGGAGTTTTTGATCACTCCATCCTACTTTATTCGAGTAGCCATTGAAGGTGATCTCCTTGAGAACTGGCTTCGGACAACTTTCGATTCGCAGTTTTGCTTCCTCCAGCAATTCCTCCATTGTTCTTGTTTGGCTGCAGAATTCCATTTTTAGGGATAATGAAAATCAACTGTTAACTTGCTTTTAGTTTAGAAACTTGTATAACAAAACGCAAATTTCATTTTTTTAACACTCTTGGTAGAGACAAAGGACAAACTGGAACTTGGAACTTTGAGAGCAGAGAGCATTGTTGCCAGTGAGAAAACGCGGACGCGGTGCTCCAGCGCATTCTAGGTGGCGCAATGAATTTTTCCCGGGCAACTTCAAAAATTTCCCCGATTTCAAGTTAAATTATAAAACAAAATTGTTGAAAAAATGTTTAATTGTATAATTTGTATTTATTTCCTTTAAAATCATTATGTACAGCCTAAACGCATTATTTTAGGATATTAGTTTCTGGAAAACTTTCTAATAAAATGTTCAAAGATAATTAAATATAATTAAAATGAATCGTTCCGGCATTTTTCGATTTTCCAAAAAAATACTGCTTGACGGAACTTTAAAATATAATTGAAACTCATAAAGATATTTAAATTAAATTTAGTCAATAATCAGAATATTTTAATGAAACTATTATCAATCGCGCGCTATGGGCGCGTGTCATTTTTCATTTACGAGAAAAAATAATTTTTAATAAAAAATACGAATTTCTAGTAACTACTTGTTAAAAGTTTTTGCACACCTTAATTTGAGCTGAAATTAAATTCTGAGATCAGAGAACAAAGAAATAAATAATGTCAGTTTGTTTTTAAATTTATATATGTATAGTTTTACCAAATATGAGAAAGAATGCATGTCAGTTTAAAAGATATTGAGGTCTTTTAGACTTCTTTTTTATTTAGAATTCCTTTTTGACAATTTTTCTTATTATTTTCGTCAAAACTTCAAGAATTTACATTCAAAAGTTTTAATTTAAATGGAAAAAGTTTCTATAAAATCTTAATTCTTTTTAAACATTTTAGGACATGCCTCAAGATTTCAATAGTTTTTGAATGTTAAAAACTTCTGAAACTTTTAAATATCTTTTAAAACAATTCACTTTGATTACAGTTTTAGAAGTCCTGCAAAATTAAAAACATTGTCTAAAAATCTTCCAGATTATGTTTTACTATATGTTGAAATCTTCATAACTTAAAATTAATATTTTAAAATGAAAGACAAATCGTTGAAAATTTTCCAACAGATCTTATTGTCAATACTGGTAATTTTTCTGTAACCGCCACATTTAGAGATAAATCTAACCAGGGAAAATGCTTATTTGGACATTTTAATTTAAAACATTGATGGTGCAGAAATTCGTAATCTTTTTTAATACAAAAAAAAGTGAAACAGCCACTTAAATGTTTATATCCAACATTGAATCATATAAAATAATTTACAAGAATTTGTTATCAAAACTTTCGTTTAATTATCAGCCAGACTTTGAAGCAATAGAAAATTACTAAATTAATTATAATACCACAAAAAGGAGAAAAATCATTGCGGATTTTCAAAAATAATTTAAATTGTATTTTTACAACAATTGAGCTTAGAAAAAATACAAAATAGATTTGATGCAAGAAATTAGTAACAACGTTAAATTTGGGCTCAAAACAGAGAATTTTGCCGAATTTAATAATTAACTTTATTATCATCTCTCGGGCTTTGAAGCAATAGAGGAATATTGAATTATTAAATAACAACACAAAAAGGACTTTTAAAGTGCATTTTCACACTATTTGAGCTTCGAAAAATCTGTGAGAATAAAGAGAAAATTCAAAAATATATAACTTTGTCAAAATAACAAAATTATCTAATTCACTACTGCATAACAAATGATTACAAATCATATAAATTCTCTTTAGTCATATAAAGTTCTCTTTAGTCTTGTAAAGTTATCAAAAACAACGCAGAGTTTCAAATAATTCATCAGTAACTTTATCTTAACAGCTATTCAACAGGTAATATCATCATCAAATGTGAATTAGGCGGATTTATCTTTTTAATCAGAATGAAGAATTCAAATCCAAAATTATTTTTATAAATAATAGAGTACAAAATGCTACTTTGCATTTGAGGACGATGTTATCCATTTTAAATAATTATATTTGATATATTATCTATTTCAGCTCTTATCTATTATACATTATATAGTATTATTTAGAATCTGTGATCTATTCTCCTTATCCTTTTTATTATAGGCCTGCTTTCCTCTTTTTGAAGATTTTGCCTTTTTCCTTCCAACTTGTCAGGATCTGCAAAAAAATTGATCGTTTTTTAGCAATTTTCGTTTTTCGAACAGTTAAGTAATACTAAGAACACAATAATCTAGACCGCTTAAAATTCCTAACTTTTCAAATAATCATATTGCATTGCAACACGATAGATCAACCAAATAGTTCAATTTTCAACTAAAAAGATCAATTTTCAACAAAATAGTTGAATTTTGAACTAAAAGGATAAAAAAAATAATTAAAAAAAAAACTTAAATTTTCAGAAAAAGTGAAAGTTTTAAGTAAAATGATGAATCTTCAACTGGAGTGGTTGAATATGAAACTAGAAAGATGAATTTTCAACTAAGAAAGATTTTTCAGTCAGGAGAAAAAATTGCAAACAAACTGCTGAATTTTCAACCAGATACTTGAATTTTCAACTACAAATGATCAATTTTCAAGCAAAGATAGATGACAATGATTAAATATAGTAATATCAGAGGTAATATAAAGCTATTTTTACAAATGAAGAATCATTTCTATTTGATTTTATAGAACAGTTTGAAGTAAAAAATTAAGCCCTGAAAATTTCAGGTTTTCCAAATAGGATAGATACCCTGATTTACTGCTAGTTTTCTAAATAATTTACCTGTGTCCATTAGAACTTCGTGAATCATCCGGCCCAGAATGTAGCCTCTTCTGCATAATTCTGGACGATTTCTCGCCCAGGCAGCTTTCCACGTTATACGGCCAACTTTAAATTCCACGATAGCTGCAAATGTTGCAGCAACAAAGCTGCATTCATCCAGTGAGCACTCTTGCAAATAAGCATTATCAACAAGTCTCACCCACTGGAAACTATATTGCGGATTGTCTTTATTTAAAAACTTCTTGTGAACATGAATCAGAATCTGCCAATCCGAAAAATTGGTAAGATTCGGTTCCATTACACATATCATCTCCATCAGTTCCTGGAACGTTCTTTGAGTGTATCCCAAAACTGTTTCCAGCATTTTTATCATTTCGATTCCGAACCCTTCAGTGCCATGCAGTAATGATTCATAGAGAAGACCCTGCTTCAATTCATTTGGAGTATCTTTTTTTAGAGTGAGAATCCATTCTCTAACGACAATCGCAAAAATTGGATTAAGAGTATCCTTCAACTCGTAGCATTTGCGAATACAATCTGCACTAGGTGCCCAGTAAGCTTTTTGCATATTCCAACCCACGTAATTAGACAAATGTTGCCGGTATTCTTTGCTTTTGAAAGCACCCATCAGGAGAATGTGATTTCTTGCTGAAATCCTGCAAAGAGTCAAGGCCAAAAAAGCAGCAAGTCTAATCAACTTTGCTTGATTCTCAGTTATCCAATTTGACTTTTCATTCCAGAGTAACAGGATAGCTTGGATTTCGCAAATGAAAAGATTGAGGTCTGTGAAGGTATAAATATCATCTAAAGATGCGCAATTAGTTCTTCCAACCCAGTCGTAAAACGGTTTAATTTCTTCGGACTCCATGTATTCCTCGTCGAAGATTCTTTCGTAGCCACCGGTTTTGTCAGGAACATTGAGCAGAGATATCACTGAATAAATAGTAGTTTGCAGAGTCCAATTTTCATCAATTTCTCCTGTGAAGTAGAAGAGGAAAAAGTGCGAGACTATGGATTTAAAATTCCTAGAATCGAAAACCTTCTTCGGAAATTTTATTGTAGCAACGATTTCTTCAACCTTCTGGTCACTCCAACCAAATTTCCTGAACAACATAATGTCAGCGCTTTGCATGAAAACTGGCTCAGGACAGTTTTTAATTTTCTCTTTTGCTTCCTCAAGTAATTCGTCAAAACATTTGTTGTCATCGATAGCAAAATCAATTTTATCCATTGTGATTGTTAATGGTAATTGATGGTGAACGAAGAAAAAATAATTTTTGAAACATTTCTTGTTTTGTTCGCCTTTGTGAAATGAGGAGCTGGATTCTTCTAAGCGAAAAATTCCACTTTTTATTCAGGTCGAAGTCTAATAATCTCTCGTGATTGTTTGCCGAAAAAACCTTTTTGTATACTTTTCCTACCTTTTTCTTGGCCAAGAACGCTTAGGAGCAGAATAGTTGGAAAGACTTTTGATTCAATGCTACATATATTAAATCTGGATTTTTCAATGCGCTGTAAATATAAATAATATTCATTATTTCTATCAATGAATTTTCTCCTCATTTTTTTATAACGAATTATTTATTATTTTATCAAATCTTTCTCACCTGTATAAATAATAATAATAATAATAATATTTTGTATAAATAATAGCATAAATTTATACTTTTAGTTAACCTATAAAACTGTACAAATGCAATTAAACTTAATTATAAATACTACTTACTTAATTCCTAGTTAAGACAAACATTGTTTGATATTCTGGCATTTATTTTCTTCGCTTTTCTTGATAAAAAATGACTTTTTAAGAATAATGTACAAAGTTTATTTACATACTGTTCCACGGCATTGTACGATTTTTGACCTTTTGTGGAAATGTCTTTGGTTGATTTAAATATGGCGACAATTAGACATTTTCACTTCATTGACTGCTAACTTCACTTCGTCGAGCGATGAGGGGGATATAAAGAATTATATCACTTTATTTGTGTAAGATCTTCTTGATAAGTAATAATTATTATCATTGTACAATTTCATTAAATAGTTCTTAAAAAATAAAAATCATTTCCAAATACACTTATATAAAAAAATAGTTTTTAGGAAGATATTAACAAAATAGGGTTTTAGTCTAATGCATTTTGTTTTGTCCATTGTTTTACCATTGATTCAAGCTTGAATTTATTATTTTTCTCAAAGTTGTGCATTTTAATTACCGAAATAAATAATTTGTTAAGAAATGCAGAGGGCCGAAAATCTTCATTTTCAAAATTCCATAACTTTTCAGTTTTCCCCAACCAAGTTTTCATTTTCCCTAAAAATTAATATTCAAAAACTGGCATATTATTCTAGTAACATCTTTAACATATAATCTTTTATAAACGGAATAAATGAGTTTCCGAATAAAATTTTTAAGCTTCAAATTAATTTATTCCAACTAAAAAAGATTAGTCCTGCCATAAAACACGGATTTTTAAACAAAAATGGCAAATTTTTAGAAAAAATACGATTTTTTGACAAACTAGTTAAATCTTTAATCAAATAGTCGAATTTTCAAACAAAATAAATTAAACCTTAAACAAAATCAGTTGCATTATTAACCAAATAATTGAATTCTTAGGAGAAAGTTAAATTTTCAACAACAAAAATATGAATCTTGATTCCAAAAGGATGACCTTTTTGTGTAAATAAACGAATGTTCTATAAAACAGTAAAACTTTTCACCAAAAATACGAATTTTTAAACAAATAATTAAATTTTTAACAAAATAGATCAATTTTGCAGCAAATACTTGCAGTAGCTACCTACAAATATGAATTTCCAACTAAATAGTCGAATTTTCATTGTCAATCTAATGATTGAATTTTCAAGATAAAATTCGAATATTTTAGACAAAAATGACTTTTAAACCCGAAAATATCAATTTTGTCCAAAAAGTTAATTTTCAATCAAGAAAGATAAATTTTTAACCAAATAAACCAATTTTTTAACCAGACATGAATTTTCTACTAAAATGATGAGCTTTTCCAGGATAAAAGTAAACATTTAACTAAACAGTTAATTTTTCAGTCAAGAAAGAAAAAAGGGTTCTTCCAAATTGTTGAGTTTTCAAGTTAAAAGACGAATTTTTGTTTAAACAATTGAATTTTCAACAACTTAATTTAAAAAAAACAAAGTAGCATTTTTAACCCATGAAAAGTGAAAATTTCAAAAACCAAAAAGATGACGGTTCTACCAAAAGACGATTTTTCAACTAAAAAAATTAATCTTTATAAGAAAAAAAACAAACTAATTTTCAACGACATAGTTAACTTTTTAATCAAAGATATTTTTCTAAAATAACAGAAAATAAATTAATAACTAAGAAGATTACCTTTTACCCAAGTAGGTGAATTTTCAATTTAAAAAAATTATTTCTAAACATAATAATTCAACTTTTAATCAAAAAATGAATTTTCAACTACAATGATGAATCTTCAACTGGAAGTCCAATTTTCGATTTTGAAAAATTAGTTTTCAACCAAAGTCATGCATTATTCACTAAAATGATACATTCAGAAAACAAAGTGATTTTGTAACGAAGTGGTTCAGCCTACAAACGACTGGTTCCTTTTTCAACAAAAAAAAATTAATTTTCAACCAAACAGTTACATGTTTATCCAAAATAGATGAAACTTCTTCTAAAACAGGTGAATTCTTGAACCAGAAATACGATTTTAAAAAATGGCAAGATTTTCAAATTAAAAAGATTAAAGTTGAATTTTCAATACAAAAATATAAATTATCTCCGAAGAGTTAAATTTATTCCCAAATAGTAGAATTTTCAACCCTAAAGGATGGCTTATTAACAAAATTGTTGAACTTTTAACCATATAAATAAAAGATAAATAAATTACTGACAAGAATATTATTTTTGGGTGCCCACAAAAAACTTTTTAAAAATTGCCTAATTTTTCCGTGCCCAGTTTTCATTTTTCCCGAGCATTAATATTCGAAGACCAGAATCTTAATCTTGTAACATTTTTAGCATTAAATATTTTATAAACGGAATTCAAAATTTTTCATTTCGAAATTTAAATATATTGTCATTGACAGTTATTTAAATGGCCTGTGTAGAAAATCCTTGATTTTTGCAAGATTTTTTACAAAATCCCTGATTTGCCCTGACCAAGAAAATTCCCTCACTATTCCCGCATTTTCAGGTTTTCCCTGAACTATAGTCACCCTGAAATATACGAGTTTTCCTTTTAAAAATGTCTTAGATATATTCTAGTTTGATTTTTTTTTACATAACTACGTTGATATAACTCAGGAAGTCGTAGCGTTTTTGAAAATTTAAACGCTGAACAAATATACTTGAATCTGAAATTAACAAAAAGTTTCAAAAGTATGCGAATATCAGCAAAATTAGAGACCATCTCTTCAAAAAATGAACACATCTATGATTATACATTATTTATTAAAACAACATATAAAGACCAATATAAAAAAAATTAGCAAAAGTTAAGAGTGTTTTGCATTTGAGATTCGCTTATTTATAATGGCGATTCATAACTGTTTCACTAAAAATCTTAATCTTAAGTCTTCTATTTTTCCTTCTAGTTTCTTGTTGTGCCAACTCTTCTAGCTATATCTGAAAAACGAAACACTTATTATCTATTTATTAAAGCTTAATAGGAACATCAATGATTAAAATTTAGAAAATTAAATTCCGAATCAATCATAATTTAAATCCTTCTTTAGCACTGAAATGTCGACATTCACAGATGAAATATCGAATGTTCGTTCTTTTAATTTAAATAATTTAAATAGAGGGTACAGGGTGGTTAAAAATCATACCATTTAATGTTTTTTTGAAAAGAGAGCATGCCAACCCCTCATTTTGTGAGGTTCCCGCGAAAAATTCCCTCCAAGTTTCAGCCAAATCGGTCAATAGTAAGATACGCTGCAAAGGCTCGTAAGACTAACACCGGAAATTTTTGTTATCGGGAACATGAGATTCACTTTTCTGAGTTTAAACTTGGATTTCGGAAGATTCTTAGATTTTGATGGAGAGTCTCTAACGAATAATTAATTATTCGAAAAATTAATTAATTCTTAACGAAAAATGTAATAGTTTATATTGCAACCAAAAAAAGATTTTATTTTTTACTCAAAAACATTTGAATTCAACCAATAAAAACAAATTTTTCACATGGGTTCAGTTTTTAACAAAAAAAGATTTTTCAGTTAAGAAAGAACAAAATCTTCACTAAACTCTTGATTTTGAAAGCCAAAAAATGAATTTTCTACTTTTCTACTTTTACAAATAAAAAAGCATTATTATTTAATTTTATATTACAATTTATTTTAAATTAAACCCGCGCTCGAAAAAAATTCGTGACTTAAAATGAATTCCCTACTATTTCAAGTTTTTTCCAGGTATATAACAAATTCCTTACAATTCCAGGTTTACAAGATTTTCCAGATGAGTAGACACCCTCTTTTTGTAATTAATAAAATAATTTGTCATTAATAAGAGCAAGAATGTATGCTAAAACAATTAACTAATTTAAAGAAAAATTATTAAAGATACATCTTTGTGTATTTTGATGCAAATTCTATTCAAAAATTGAATTTTTTTAAATGGGATTAAGTGTGTTGGCCATGAAAAGTTGTTTTTCATTTAAAATCAATTATATAAACATTACGTTTAATTTTGTCGTTCTGAAATTATTTCCTTAATTGTTTCCTTTAGAACACCCCCGCAGACTGATGAGCTTTGTTCCTCTGGAAACTGATGGGATGTTTTTTTTTATTAACATTTTCATTATCAACATAAAAAAATTGTTTAAACAAGTATGATTAATTTTAACAATTTGTATACCATTTTAATATTCAACTATACGCGACACACTTGACCAAATTTAGAAAAGCAAATTCGATTTTTTATCTCCCTTTCATTAAAAAGGTGCAATTAGTACTGAATAAATTATTTAAACAATTCGATAATGGTTGCAACTAATATTTTCCTCTTAATAATGAAAACTACAGAAATAATTACAGAAAAAGATCAATTTCAAAAATTCATTTCAGAACAAAATTGCTTCAAAAAATAAAAAACATTATTTAAACAAATACGAATTTGTTAAATAATGAGCTTGAAATATTTGAGTGACATAGATATTTAATAATAGGAGACAAAGTTAACCAAATTAAAAAAACTAGAGTTTTCTATATCTCTTAAAGAAAAAGTTACAAGCAAATAATAATTAATTGTTAAAACAATTAGTAAATTCTTGAAAAAAAATAAGTTATCCTATCAATGACTAATTGATGATAATTGATAATGGCGATTAAAATTCAAAGGAAATTGGCTGAAATTCTTCGTTGGAGATTCTGCAATAAAGTCTAATAATCTCCCGCAAGCAAAGTTTAATCCCGGAAATGTGAATCTTATTTTTGTGAAAACAAAATTTTCCAATAATAATCATATGGGATTTCCCGAGCCTCTGCAGCCCGTCTTAATATTATTCGATTTGTCTCAAAATTACAGGAAATTTTTGTTAGGGACCCTCACAAAATGGGTTAGGTCGTGGCATCCCCTATTCGATAGTCAATTTTTCTGACCACCCTAATGGAAACCTTGAAAAGTACGTTTGATCGTTAGATTCTTGTTTTTCTTGTTGTTATATTTCCAAGAATTTTATAGTTATGAGATTAATTCAAAATAACTTATTATTTACCTCGAACCATAAGAATTTGATAAACCTTCTGACCAGTACCTTTTCCAAACGAGGTAATATCTCGTTCATCTTGAGACCACTGACCTTTCCATATACTTTCTCCTTGTTTAAACACTAAAATACCTCCAAAAATAGAGCAAAAGAAGGTACTGAATTTTGAAGAACATTCTACATAATAGTTTCGGTCAATTGTTCTTGTCGAGTCAAAACTATAATGCTTTACATCACTTATACACAATACTTCTCTGTGAAATTCTTGTAATGATTCCCAGCCAGCAAAGGTTTTTAATTTAGGTGCTACTCAAAGGATCACATCAAATAATTTTTCAAAAGGTTGTTCCGTATAATTTAAGTAGCTAAGTAGCATACTTATCAGACACATTCCATACTCTCTCGTACGTTCCAGTATGGAATAATACAATAAAGCTTTTGTAGCGTGATCGTGAGGATGTGATTTTTGAGTCACAACCCAGTGTCTGACTGCGATTGCGAAAATTGGGGATAGAGAAGTGTTAAAGGAACGAGTGAGATCATTTCTACTTCTTCTCAAGCAACCTTCGCTAGGAGTAATATAAGGCAGTGCCATCGGCCAACCAACGCAATCGGCTAAACTTCTTCTGTAAAGCCTAAACCTGAAGGTATTCAGTAATGAATATTCATCAACAGCAATTACTCTGCAAATAGTCAAGGCCAAAAAAGCGGCGAGTCTCATTAGCTGTGCTTGTTTGCCAAAGATCCAAATTTTTCTTTCATTCCACGATTAAAGCACTGTTTAAATGTGTTTTATTAATTTATTATCGCTTTAATCAATTAAGCTTAACAATAAGTCACTTTCAGTAGTTTTGTTCCACGTGTAGAATGGTCTTGCATCTCTTCTTTCCATGTATGCATCACCGAAAACTCTCTTGAATTCTCTTACATCTGCTATATTCAGCAGAGAGATTGAGGAAAAACTTGTTGAACAAGATCGAACCAGTTTGCCCGTTAAGTAGAAATAAAAAAATTGAATTAGTATCGATTTAACATTTCGAGGATCGTAAAGTTCTCTCGGGAATTTTTGTCTAGAGGCGATTTCCTCAAATTTTTCATCGTTCCAATCAGCTTTCGATTTGATAACACTTTTATCAATGTCTGCAGCTTTGAAATAATCAGCTGTTTCCTTTCCCCTTTTATCATCGTCTTCTATTTCTGAAAATGCAAGAGCAAGTCCTGAATTTAAAAAATTCGAACTCTTAAAACTGAAAAGTTTTTTATTGATGTAATAAAAAATGAACTGCAAATTGAAGCTTAAAAATTTTTAATTCAAACGGTCAATAATTTACACGTATAAAATGGAAGCTTTAAACACTTTCCGCATAAAAGGGCCGTGCATAAAATACGTAATTTTTTTCTTTGATGTCCAAAGTCAATTTTTCTGACTGAATCACTTTCTTGTTTTTATTTAGGAGTCATTAAAAAATAACGTGACACAATTTCCAAGGAGTGGAGGTTTGTTCATCCTGCTGTTACTTATAAATTAACAAAGTAGTTCAACTTTTAAACAAGTAGTTGCGAATTTTTAAACAAAAAAGATGAATTCGCCAAAAAATGTAATATTTGATATTCTAGCCGAGGAAACATTTTTATTTTGAATCAGGATCAGTTTAATTGAAACGAAAAAAAATAAATGCCCATAAAAAATTGAATCCTCAACACAGAAAGATTTTTCAGTTAATAAAGTAAAAAAAATCATCCAAAATGTAGAATTGTCAAGTTGAAATGAAGAAATTACTACAAAACATTTATTTTTCAACCAACTAATTGAATTTTTTAAACAGAACAGATGAATTTTTAACCAAGAAGATTAATTTTATACTATAAAAAACGAATTCTCACTAAAAAATAGATCTAAATTTTGAACCAAGTAGTGCAAATTTCAATAAAATAATTACTTTTCAAAAGAAACAAAAATCAACCAAGAATATTAATTTTCTACTAAAAGACGAATTATGAACAAAATACATATATTTTTTAACAAATACTTAGTTGATTTTTTTAAAAAAGATTATTTTTGTCATAAAAAAAAATTAGCAAAATACATACATTTCAAACCAAATAGTTGAATTTTCAACCAAGAAGATAACATTTTTGTTAAAAAGACGAATTTTCAATAAATTACATAAATTTTGAACCAAAAATAGAATAGTTAAATTTATGCAATTCATTTTTAGATATTATATTTCTATATTTTAAATATTGCAAGTTATGTGTCAAATAATTGATTAATTCAAAATATGTATTTTTTACTTTTTAAGCCCTTTTTAATTCAATAAAATGGATACTTCTATACTAAATTTGTACTGAAAAGATGGGTGAGATATGAGAAAAGGGATAATAATCGGACGCATAGCGCGCGTATTTGTTAGCTAGTTTCATAAAAAACATAGATAATTTCGTAGAGATTGTTAGAAATTTTCATAGAAAATTATATGAATTTTTCTAACAATTATTTTCACAAGGGTTTTTCAATAATTATTGAATTACACTCTCATTATTTTTAATAGTAAAAAAATCAATTAGTATCAATTCGCAAATTTGCTCTGAAGTACACAAATAATTATTAAGACAAAATCCAGTCATTTTTTTTAAATTCCACGACTTTTCCAGGTCTTGTAGGAACGCTGGATAATTTACTTCAATAAATTCAAGAACTTGAAATTTACCTGCGTCCACTAATTTTTGGTCAGTTAATTTTGCCAATTCATTATATTTCGTGATTATCTTCTGACTTTCTTTTATCCGAGTATCTTGCCAAGCGTCCGATTTTTCCTTTAATTCTAAAATCGTGATTAGAAGAACTCAGTCTTTTTCATCTAATTTAACAGAGTACTCATAAAAATATTCTTGATTAGTTCTTTCTTGCTTTGTTTTACAATTTTTCAGCTGAGTAAAAAAATATAATGTAGCATGTCGATTTTTAAAATTTTGAATTTAACTTAAATAATGTCGAGCGCAAAGCGCGAGTTTCATGATAAACCCCCAATTTTTTTCTGCGTTCGCCCCTGATGATAAGAATGTATTCTTCAAACCCGAAGGGGTTTTGAGAAAGTTATATCTACATCTTCGCTTAATGTGTAAGCTTAACAATAATCTAATTGATCAGCCAGGACCGAGCGCGTAGCGCGAGATACATATGTTATCGAGCTCGAAGCGCGAGAACCATCAGTCGCGCGCCCTAGGCGTGCTCAATCCATTAGCTCTGAAAAAAACAAAAACTATTTTTCCAGCACACTTATATAGAACCAATTATTTTTGCGAAGATATTAACAAAATAGGGCAAAAATGGATTCAACGATGTGAAGTTAGTCGGTGTTAAAATACCTAATAATACCGATTGTAGGCAAAGATATTAATATCTTTGTTGTATGGGACGAAAATTTGATTTCTTAATAACTTGGAAAAAATGAATTTCACTGTATACGATGAATATAAAATAATGTCCTGATATATCTTTATAAGGATATATTTACCATTTAGGTATTTTCACTTAAATCACCAGGTAACTTCACTTTGTTGATTGCTTAGGCGAAAACAATGAACCAAACGCAAGGGATTCGGTCCATTTTCACCCTATTTTGGTAATACCTTCGTTAAAACTAATTTTTTCTGTATAAGTGTGCATTATGAAGATGTTACAAAAATAAAGTTTTTTACCATGCATTTGGTTCATTGTTTCCCCCCTCAGTTTTAACAAAGTTAAGTTAGCTGATGGTTGAAGTTAAAATACCTATAATTAAATAATAAAACGGGTAAAATCAAGTTTTATTGTCAGGCCCGCGTAAATCTGACGTAACAACAAAATACTTAATCGATTAGACGAACATTTTTTGGAATAAGAGTTAATTTCAAAAAATTTTCTGCGATTTTGATCAAGTTTTATGGTTGAAAATTCAGCAATCTTTAAAATAATTTATAAAATCGAGAGGCTAATAGCCAAATTGTTACGAAATAATAAATTTTAAAAGAGTTCAGCCCATAATAGTTTGAACATCAGGGACCCCAGAGTTACATTAGGAGCCCCAATGTAAAATCCCAAATACAACCCCCACCCCCTTTTTCAGGCAAAATTTTTTTCTTCAACTTAATTTGATAAATGCCTTAAATGAAATACAAAACATACAAACTTAATATTTTAAAACTTCACAACATTGATAATTCAATCAAATATAGTTGAATTTTCAAAACTAAAAATATTAATTTTCTACCAAAACATGAATTTTCGACGGAACAGTTGAGTTTTCAAGTTTCAAAGTCGAATCTTTTAGAAAACAGTCGACTTTTAAACCCAGAAAGATGATTTTTCAACCAAATAGTAGAATTTTCAAGAAAAAACCAAATGGTCGAATTTAAAAAAAAAATAATCATTTATTTTCCTATCTGAAAAATGTAATAATCTGAATACATTTTCAGAATAAACCAGAAAAAAGTTATCTTCAGGCAGAAGCATTATTTTTTAATCAAATAGTCGAAACTTTAAACCAAAAAGACGATTTTTTAGAAGATAGCCGACTAAGAACTTGTGTGAAAAAAGTAAAATTTTTAATGTAGGAAAGATGACATTTTAACAAACCAGTTGAATTTTTGAATAAAAGACAACTTTTTAAAAAATAGCCAAATCTTCAACAAAATAATTAAATTATCAACGAAGTAGATGAATTTTCAACCTATGTGTTAGCGGACCACTTCGTGAAATTTCCCTACTATCATATTAAAATGAATAGAGTAGTAAAATTAGCATTTAAATTTTTGAAATCTACATATTAAGTTCTGCACGTTAAATATGTTATAAATTTTACATTTAAAAATTATTTTTTTCAGTTTACAATAAGTAAAAATATTTTTTATATTAAAATATAAACTTTATTTATTTATATTTATATTTGTACCGACAACAAACGAGCTTGAAGAGTTTACACTGCTAACCCCAGATTTGAAAGTTTATCACGGGGATACCAATTTTTAAACAAAAAATATTAAATTTCAACAAATTAAGATTTCGATTAAAATAAAAAATAGTCCAATTTTAACCAAAATTATAAAATTTCCATCAAAAGAGATAAGTTTTCAAACCAGAAAGACGAATTTTCAAAAAAGAGTTGAATTTCCATCCAGGAAAGATTTTTCATTTTAAAAAATGATCAAAATTATTGAGTTTTTAAAACAAAAAGGCGAATCCTCTAGACAAAATTTGAATTTTCGAACCGAAAATATGGATCTTCTACCAAATAGTTAGGTTTAAAAATAAAAGAGTCTTCAAATTAAAAAGACAAATTTTTATCAAAACAGTTGAATTTTTAACTAAAGAGATGAATTTTCAATAACAAAATGAATTTTTAACAATATAGTTTAACCTTCAACAAAGTAATTGAATTTTTAATCAAGAAATTATTTTCTATTAAAAAAAGACGTTTAAAAAATTAAAAAAAATACGTTACAAAAAATTAGAACCGAAATGACCCTTTTTAAAATTTTAATTTTTGAAGAGTATGTTATCCTTTGATCGATAGCAAACAAAAGATAAATTTGTTTTGTGTGTTAGGTTCCACTGCAATGTAAAAATTGAATTGAAATATATAAAGTAAATTTTTATTCATCCACCCAAATCATAACATATAAAAATAGTACAAAATAAGTAACTCTGAAATACTGCTTTGTTACACACAATTGTAGGACGGCTTCATCGGATTGTTTATCTATATTCTATAAAATACCTAAATGCTACCTTTACAAAAAAGCAAAGTTCTTAACAATCTTAATTGCGCAAAAAATGTTTAGGCTATTATTTTTAAACTAATTAATAAAAAAATTCTTAGCTCTCACCAGCAATACGTTTTCTCAGCTAGAAGCAACTTTAAACTTTTTTGTGTAATAAGCCTCATAGTATGAGTAGGAATACTAGACATATACATTACACAAAAAATATAATCACCCTCCTTCAAAGCATGACATTTATGGTACTCTGAGCACCAATATGTCTCTTTAGCCCCTTCAAAATAATTCGAAGCCTTCTTGGCTTCTTCACTTTCTTCTGAATGCTCAGGGATTAAAAAAATTTCCACCGCATGATGATAAAACGTCCTCAACAGATCCAATCGCTGAGTCCCCGTAGCACGGTTTTTCGCCTGCTGAGAATTCCTATTCAAGACGAATTTTCCCACTTTGTAATTTGCCAGAAGGAATCCAAGAATCGCTGGATCTAAGGATACACCAGTCGAAACATTCTTTGAAAACGTTTGCTCAGCATCTCTCAAAACGTCGATACTGTTTCTCCAACTCTGCACAGCCAATCTCTCGATCTCCATTAAACTTGGGGTCGGTCCACACAAGGACAGGACTTCAATGTGACTTCCGAGAGTAACCGAGACGAGTCTGAACGCAATACTCGGGCTCTTATTCGGTAGAAATACTGGCAGATCTCTCACGGTACAATTACTTTCAGATGTAATTGCCAAGATTAATAATTTCCTTTCTGTGGGATCAAGGAGCCACCAGCTTTCCGTGGCTACAGCCAGACTTCCGTGAATCAAAAGGCATCCATACATAGAGTCTAGGGATTCCATATAAGCATCTAGACAAACTTGGAGTAAGTGATTTTCCGAGTACATGTTGCAATTTGTCATATCTACAGAATCGGTTCTCATGCATGTTTTGTCTCCTATGTCCAAACATTCCAGAAGTCTATCAATGATGGGATTGCAGACACGCAAGTCCCTTTTTAGCCTTTCGATACTTCTTGGATTTTTGATATCGTCAATTCCCACTACGAGAACCATTGCGCTGAAGACAGTTTCGAGGAATTTGTTCAGAACGTACTTAGTCGTACCACTTGCTATTGCAATCAGCATAACAGTGTCTTCGCATTCCTTCCATACTACTGTCGTGTCTGGTGTTTTGGTTTCCAGGAGTTCAACGTTCTGAGACTTAAGGAACAGATGTACTCCGTTTAGAGAGGCCATTTCAGAAAATGATAAAGCTTCGCCTTCTCCCTTTTTTCTACTAAATAAGGGAATTCCTCCGGAGGAGGTAAGGCACATGACGTATGCAGTCATTTTGATTAGAATTTAACTTTACGGAGTTGAGAATCTGTGTTATCTTCTGTTAAATTAGCATTTTCGTCTGGTGTATAGCGCCAAACTGAAATGAAAAAAATGTTGTAGAATGCAATACCAGAAATATATATCACTTGCAATCAGAGAATTTCTAATCGTAATATAAAATCATTTAGATAATTTCACAGGTTAAAGTTTTTCAGTCGTTTTGAAATCTTCTCAATTTTAAAGTAGTGGCCATTCCCAAAATCAAAACTCTCGACAAAATAGTTTTTCTATGCTTTGAAGAATTCAGATAATATTACTGATGATGTAATTTCAAATAAAAAATATTATTTCTAATGAAAAATTTTAAAACTTACAAAAAACATTAATTTTAACTACTTTTTTTTGTAATTAAATTTGTCCTTTCTATCGCTTCTTAAAAATCGTTGATAAATGGTTAACATTTATTAAATGATAGCCTATGAAATCGTTTAACCAACTTTTTTTAACAAATAACTATATTTAAGGATTATTTATTCACTTTCAAAATTGGAAACAGTAGAATTGTAAGGAATATTTTCCAAAAAAATTAAACACGACTTATTAAAAATCTACTATTTTTAAACATTGGTAAGAAGCAGGAGTAGGCAAAAATTCAATTAGTCAAAATACTGTAAAAATTATTATTTTTGACAAGGGAGCGTCCATTAGTTACGAAAAGCCGTTTTCGGAGGACTGAGAGGTACAAATTCTCTTGAAACCCCTTAAAAACGATTGAACTACCTGGAAATCCCTTAAAACCCTTTAAAACTATGAAAATTCTTTAAAACACTTAAAATCTTTATAAAAAAACTTTATAATCCTTAAAATCTGTAGAAATCCCGGGAAATACCAAAAAATCAGTTTAAATCCTCGAAATTTTTTTAATTCCCTTGAAAGCTTTTAAATCCCTTTAAAATAATTAAAATCTTAAAAATCCATGGAAAATTTTCCGAACTTCTTTAAATCCCTTAAATTATATTAAAATCTTTTCAAATCCATTAAAATTCTTCGAAATCTCTTAAAAACATTTATAATATACTAAAACATCCTTTGAAATTCTAATAAATATTTTGATACCGCTTAAAATCCTTTGAAATCCCGGAAATCATCGAAAACCCCTCAGATCTCGCAAAATCCTTTACAATATTTTTTAATCTCTTCACATTTTCGAAATCTCATTAAAATGCTCTGATATCTTTCAAAATTCATAAAAATAAATTGGTAAAAATCCTTGAAATCGCTTGAAATTTTCTAAATCCGTGAATAGCCCTTGAAATCTTTCACAATCGGTTAAAATCCTTGAAATGTCGTAAAATATTTGGAAATCTTATGAGGTATTTTGAAATTAGAAGACAACCACTTAAAATCCATTAAAAGTCATCGTAATCTCTTAAAATCCTTCATAATAATCGAAAATCCTTTCAAATTCCGTTAAATCTGTTGAAATCCTCTAAAATCCGTGGATATACACTTTGGAATCTTTGGAATCTCTTAAAATCTCTTCTAATCCTTAGAAAGTTTTTTAGATCTTTTGAAATCCGTTAAAATCTCTTTACATCCTTTGAAATTAGTAAAAATACTTCGTTCTTATATGAAATCCTCTGAAATCCCGCGAATTAACTGGAAGTATTTATAAATGTGGAAAAATCCTTTAAAATGTCTTAAGATTCCTTGAAATCCGGAGAAATCTATCTTAATTCCTTAAAATAACTAACAAACGATCGAAATCATTAGAAATCTAGTACAATTACTGGAAATCTTAATAAACTCCTTGAATTTTCTTAAAATCTTGTAAAATCCCTTGAAAAAATGAGCTTCTTTCTGAAATTGTACTAAGTAATTTGTTGGAACTCTTGAAATCTTTTAAAAGAATGTGGAAATCCTACCCTAAACATTTTTTAATCCCTTGAGATCTCATGAAATCCCGAAAATCCTTGGAAATCTAATTAAATTCCGTACAAAATTGTCATTCTTTGAAATACTTTGTAAGCCTTCGAAATATCTTAAAATCGTTTTAAAATCTTACAAATAAATAATATATTTTGAGATCCCTTAAAATATCGTTTACGGTGAAAATATAACTGATATATTTTTATGTAGAAAAGAAAATCTAACGAATTTCCAAAATCATCCTGAAGTAGTTAATGGACATAATTTTTTTTCGTATGATATGATTGATTTATATAATTTCCCTTTAAAAAGAAGAGATTATATCGATTTATAAACAAATAAATCGCCAACCAGAAAAATATGTTTAAAAAAATTTATATATACTTACGTGTTTTGTGTGTAGGATATATAGATTTTGAGGTTATAAAACTCACTTAATATCTTTTATTACCTTTAATACTTCTAATACAAAAATACATTTCTTCTGTGAAAGCGGTATTAATTAAATTGGACTCTATGCATAAAAATGGACAAATTGATTTATAATTAATAAATTTGGAAAGGATTTCTGCTTATTATGTATCTATTAGACGTGTAATACTGCAGTAAGAACGATAAACACTTTATTTAATATTTCTACTCACTTCTACATTCTCAGCGTTGGTTATATAAATAATTCTGCCATTTACAGTTTTACGTACAGCAACACTGTTGTTATGTATAGCATACGAAAGTGATTAAAAAATAATTTTGACATATTTTTTGCCTCTTCTGACAAGTTTGGCAACAGACGGTATTAGCGACAGCAACGCCCTTTGCAGCAGTTTCGAGGTTAGGAATTCAATCGTTTTCTTGAAGGCCTTCGAGTAAGGTGTGGAAATGTCAATCAAAAGTATTGTGTGTTTGCAATTTGATTAGTATATCGAACCGTTGATAGAACTCCTTTTTCAGTTCTCCCAGCACTTATCTTCATTCTATGAAAAACGACAAAAGCGATAAAAATAGGTTTGGTCGTAGCATATAGATAATATAGATTATAGAAGACCTAGAAGACCTACTATAAGGCCAAGATATATTATTCAGGTAAATCAGTGTATCGTCGATGAAAAATGTCAACGAGTACCAATGACATTAATAGTTCTCCGACTAAAACGAAGAAACCTTCTGGTGAGTTGCTGAAAATCAATAAAACTGCTCTAAATGTACCCTAAAGATTCTTTGTGACTCACAGTTTTTTTACTACCATGGTCTCAGCAGGTAGATAATTTTCCCAAAAATAAAAATATTTTAAACAATTTTGAATCCTTATATATTTTTGTATTGTTTGAAAAAAATGTGAAAATAGTTTGAAATGTATAACCGAAATATATGAAGTATTCTTTTTTTGGCCTTGATTTGTCTGTCGAACGAAATTTTGCTTTATTTCTTATCTAATCTCAATTATAGAGAATCTTCCTTCGTCAAAAAGTATTGAATTTATGCATACCCTTAACTCCCTTAACTTAAGTATTTCACTTATTCAGAAGTGCATGAAAAGTATCAAATCAGGAGTGACAAGATGAGATCACTCTTTATCTAAACATCTGTGTGTAAAACTAGAGTGTCGTAAAAGTGACCTGATTGTCATCTCTTTAATTTCAGATAGTGCATTTAAACAACAACGTTTACCAGCATGGCAGCCAATTTTAACAGCAGGTACTGTCTTGCCCACCTTCTTCGTGATCGGCATTGCTTTCATTCCTGTTGGAATTGGACTATTATACTTCTCCGATGAAGTGCGAGAGATAACAATAGACTACACAAATTGCAAATCAAATAACAGTGCACGTGATGGAGGAACAAAGTGCGCGGAGGTGATAGCAAGGAACCCTGTACTCGCATGTTTCTGCGAGTTAAATATCGAGCTTCCAACAGACTTTTTCGGCAATGTCTACATGTACTACGGCCTCACCAATTTCTATCAAAACCATCGTAGATATGTTAAATCTCGAGACGACAATCAGCTTCTTGGAGAGCTGACAAGCATCGTCTCCAGCGACTGCGAACCATTTGCTTATGCGGAATCGAACACGAGCAAAGTCCCGGTGGTTCCGTGTGGTGCTATTGCCAATTCTCTTTTCAGCGATGAACTCTCCTTATTCTCTCTTAAAAACAACGCTTCTGTTCCATTGTTAAGAACCGGGATTGCTTGGCCCTCTGATAAGAAAATCAAGTTCAAAAATCCACGTGGAAATCTCACTGAAGTTTTCAAAAATTATGCCAAGCCTAAAAATTGGAATAAGACCATTTACGAACTCGATCCTGAAAACGACGACAACAATGGGTTCCAGAATGAGGATCTTATTGTCTGGATGAGAACTGCAGCATTGCCTACTTTCAGGAAACTATATCGGCGAATTGATCACTCGAAACCTGGATTCAGAGATGGATTAGCTGCTGGGAATTACACATTGTCGGTAAAGTACTGTAAGTTACCTTTCAGAATTTAAAATTCAATCTATTTTAATTACTATCAGCAGATCCCGAGCAAGTCACACTAACACCCTATTTAACACTTTGTTTCAAAATATTTGTGTCGTTAATTTATTTAAGTTGACAAAACCTTACTGTTTCTTATGAATTAACAAAATAGTCGAATTTTCAACAACAAAATAAATAAATTTCCAACAAAAAATGTGATAGTTGATATTTTTATCAAAAAAAGATGTTCATTTTTAATCAGAAACAGTTGAATTGAACCAACATGGAAGAATTGTTGACAAAATAATTCAATCCTCAACCCAAACAGATTAATTTATAATCATACAGTTGCTTTTTTTTACTGAAAATATGAACCTTGTATAAAACAGTTGAATTTCAAACCAAATAGTTTAATTTTCAACAAAACACATCAATTTTTATCAAAATAGGTGAATTTTTAACCATTAAAAATTTCAGTTCATATTTTTTCGTTTCTAAATTTTTTGAACTAAATAGTTAAATTTTTTAATCAAAAAGATCATTTTTTATCCAAAAACGTAGTACTAACATTTTCATTTAAAGGATAAATTTTTAATAAAAAAAAAAACAATTTTCCAGAAAATAGTTTAATTTTGTACCAAATAGTTGAATTTCAAACCAAATTGTATAATTTTTAAGTCAAAAAGACGAATTTTCATCAAAAAAAGGTCATGTTCAACCAAAAAGTTAACTTTTATTTTAAATTATGAATATTCAAATAAGAAAAATATAATTTTTAAGAAAGTTGTTAAATTTTTTAGCAATTAGTTAAATTTTCCACCTAAAAATATGAATAGTTAACGAAAAATGTAATAGTTGATATTTAAAAAAAAATTGTTTAAAATAAAAAACAGTTTTATTTAACCAACATAAACGAATTTTCAACAAAATACTTCAATCCTCGACTAGAATAGCTTAGTTTTCAAACGAATAGTAGCATTTTAACAAAAAAATTAGTATTCTACGAAAAAACGAATTTTCAACACAATATATCAGTTTTTTATCATATTTCTCCTAAATTGTTCATTTTTCGAGTCAAAAAAACAAATTTTCTACAAAACAGTTAAACTTTTAATAAAAAATTTATTTTTTATCCAAAACAAGTTAGTTATTAATCAAGACAGTTGCATTTTTAACCAAAAGTGAGAAATTTCTACAGAAAGAGTTGCAGTTTTAAATCAAAAAGATAAATATTCAACCAAATAGTAGCATTTTTAACAACAAAATTGTTTAGTGAATAAGGAAAACAATACAATCAAATTGTGAAATTTTCTAGGCCAAAGACGAAGTTTCAACAAAGCAGTTTATTTTTTAACTAAGAAATATGGCTTTGTAACCAAATTATAGAATTTTCAAAACAGTTGTTCAATTTTGAACAAAAAAATATAATTTATAACCAAAAAAAGATGAATTCTTCACAGAAAATTTTATAGGAGACGAATGAATAAGATCAATGACTAATGAACTTTCAACGAAAAATAGTCAGATTTTCCTATTGTATTCTATTAATTCAGTTCACATTTAAAAGGAAAAACGAGAAAAACAGGAAAATATAAAAAAAAAACTGTGCAGCCTGCGAAAACAATTCGCTATTAAAATGTTAGGTTAGAAAACTGGAAGTTTTTCTTACAAAATAAAATTAATTCTATGACACTATTTTGACACTATTTTTTCAAATTTGTGAATCCGAAGCCGGTTTGAGCGATCACAGTCTTTTCCCTACTATTTCCCTTTCAGAATAATTTTTTTAATTTTCCCGAGTTTTTATGTCATTCAGTAAAAAAATAATATTATGACTCAAGAGTTTAATTTTCCTATTTATATTTATTAATAGTAGAAGATTATTGAATATACTTCAAGTGTTTCGGTCATTCGATAACACGTGGTTATGATTAGAAGTAGCATATTGTACAGTAGAGTTTATGGAGAAAATATGAATAAAAACATTTACTTCTTACCTGTAAAACACTTAACTTATTGGTTAATCCACACTTAAAATATTCATTAAAATAACAAAATTATTATCATCTGGTAACACAAGAATTATTTGCAACAATTAATGCAACAATTAATTTTAAATCAATTTAAAGTAATATTTTATTTTTATTGTAATATTTTGAAACAGGAAAACTATTTCTAAACATATAATCTTAATATATGAATATACAAATTTGATGTTTTATGCAAATTAATTTGCATAGTTCAATTAAAATGTAAAAATATCATGAAAATAAGTATTGATAGAATAGTCAAGATTTTGTGTTTATTTAACAAAAGTAAATCTTACATAGATACTAAGTGCGCGAAAATATTGAAATAAACAAAATTTATTCTAGTAATTATCTGTATTATTAGAAAAGTCAAATTATAATTTTCATATTTTTAGATCAATTGATATGAAATAGATTATATAAAATGATTGTTATTCAATGCAAAAGAGTATAATTCAAATCGTTATTTTTACATTTACTGTTTTTAATATGAATAGAAAACAATATTTTATAATGACCTAAAAGAGTTTTCTTGTCTATTAATTTAAAAATGGAATAATTACTTTTGTAGCATTTTCCGTCACTGCCTTTGAGGGAACAAAGCGAATGATTTTGAGTACCACTTCTCTTTTGGGAGGCAAAAATCCCTTCCTTGGAATTGCTTACATAGTCGTGGGATGCGTCTGTTTAGTTTTGGGAATGGCGCTCTTAGTCATCCACATCAAGTGTTCAAAAAGGTGAGCGGATATTTTTATTCACTATCCACCACATGTAAATTGTACATACACTGAGTGAAAAGTATGATATTATATTGTTTTATATTTACAGGAGGCTTAAAAGTGATCTGAAATTGAAACAATACCTTTAGATTCTTTCTTCTTTCTAATTACTTTTCATTGACACAAATTGAAACACACTCATTTTTTTTTAAGTATGAATTATTTTTTTCGTAATTTAAGGAATTGTATTATTCGTCACAGGTTGAAAGATTTCCTAGTTATTATGTAAAGCTACAATTCCTTAATCAGAGTATGGGACGAGATTTGAACCCTACAATCTCTCTGCAATTCAGTTATTAAATAAAGTTTAATAATCAACAGTTTAGAAAATGCATTTGAGGTAACAGTGAGCTTGTTGAGTTGTTTTTGTGAATTCGTGATTGTGTGTCAATGGAGTGGAGTTTAATTATTATTTAAATTATATTGAATATTTTTTCAATGAAATAAAAAATATAAATTCAATGATCATAAACTGGAGAATTGATTTCAGAACTGCAATAATTATAGAATAGTTTATTCAGATAACGCCATTTTTCTAGAAACTCGTTGAAATATTCTTAGTACATTTTTATTTAATAATTAACATACATATATGTATGTATATGTTATATAGCAAACTAATCTAATGAAGAGCTGAGGAAGTATGATTAAGTCTTTCTAATTTTCTCTGTAAGTGATATCAGAATATTTTGTACGTTCAGTTTGAAATTTACGCTAAAGGTGTCCCAGAACTGTTTGTTTCATTCCCAGCAGATGCAGAAAAAACGTCTTCAAATTCATAAATAAATTAGATGAAAAGTAGACGAAACCTTTGTCTTCTTAATAAGCCAAACTTTGTGATCCTAATTTTTATTGTATTTTTTACGATACTTTGCTTTTACTTTGTCTGGCACATATATATATATATATATATATATATATATTTTTTTTATTTTTATTTTATTTTGAAGTCAAACTGTATTGCACTTAGGTTGTACAAAGTGAAATGTCGAGTGATGTGATTATTGAAAAACATATAATGTGTGCAAGAAAAAAGATATCTAAATAGTTCTTGTAACGTTGAGTGGAGAGAATCAGTTGCAGACTGCTTATTTAAATTTTTTTATTACAGAATTAATAAAATTTAAAAAAGATCTAGCAACTTTATTTTCCATTCTAGTATATCTTTTGAAATTTGTAACTTTTGCTCTATTTTCTGCATCTTCTACAGCCACCGAAAAAATTTCCTTACTAATGATTTATAACTACTAATAACAAGTTTTGTAGTAATAATAGATCATTTTTTCTGCCACAATTCTGGCTTGCATGACACTTTCCATTTTAAATTATTTCAGTTTTGTATTCAACTAATTTTCCTCATTTTCTGATTTACTTACGAAATCTGCTTTTATTATATGTTAAAAAATTCTAATTCTTAATACTCGCATGCGAAAAATATTTATTTTTGGATTCTTGGATTTCTAAATACAATTAATAAATGTGCATTTACACCAGAAGAAAATGTTATTATTAATAATAATGTTTATAGTTTCAGTGTGTGCATGGATTTTGCATGAATAATGTTTATTCTGCTAAAATTGTAATAATGTTTGCACGTGTTAAACTATGCTGTGCTATTTGAAGTAATGTCGTTCAACTATTAGAATTACCTAAAATAATTTTTCTTGAATAAATATAATGAATTAATGAAGAAAGTATTTAAATTCCTTTCAACTCTCATTTTGAGGGTTTTATATTTAGAAATAATAATTAACCATGCAAAAATCGAACAGTTTGAATTTATTTAAAATTTACAGCGAAATTCTATTTCTTACTAGTTCTAACATGAAGGAAAAGTTTTTAATTAAAAAATAGTTTTCATAGAAGAAGAATAAAAATTGAAAAGCCGAGCGTGTTAGATAACCACCGTCTATGAAGGTGGAAGTTTCACTTGAATTATTTAAACGTTCGTTTCTTTGCAATTTTTCACTGGTTCAATATTTTTTTAGCACCAACGATTTGATCAACGTGAACCTATCTACGCCCTATCGATGAAATTACTGTGTGGAATGACTCTGATCAGTTTTTAAAGGTGCAATATAACTCGTCGTGTAAGTTGAAAATGTAAATTAAATCTTCAGTGATTATTTATATTTCTTAGTACGTGTACGAAGAATGGTGACAAATTTGGTTTGTTTTATAAAAAACATGTACATGTTCAAATCCGGCAAATGTAGTAAAAATTACATTTTCCAAGTAACACAATTTTTGTTACATTTTTATATTTGATGAATAATTTTTCTTTTGAAAGTTTAGAATTTAAAGAAACTTTAAATGCTGGATTTGAACGCAACCTAGGCGCCTTTTTAAGATTAGTAAACTACGTGTGCTTTTAGTTTTAACCACAGTGTTAAATGTTAGATGGACTGCACAAATTAGTATTATTAATTCAACACCTCATGAAGATTTATTTCTAGTTACTATTTATTCTTTTTTTCAAACCCCTCGATATTTTCTCTAAGAAGATGAATCGCTTCCTGATTTTTTAAATAAAATTACGGAGAGGATTTGTTTTTAGTTTAATTTGAAGAGTCTTCTCGTGTTTTTTTTTGCCTTGACGACGTAAAATTTCTTTATGTAGGAAAATCTTCATAGGTTGACAAAACTTTTTGTTAAGAATTCATAATGATTTTTTCTGATCGGGAACAAATTTTCTCATTGCATGAAAGTCAATATTTAATATTCTATTCATTTTTTAGAATATAGTCGATGGCATCAATAATTTCACTGATAAAATTTCAAATCACTATTTAAAAATTGAAATACTTGACAGGCTATTCAGCTGTGTTGATTTTCTTTTTTATGAATTTGAAGGGAATAGCCGGGGGATGTTTTTGTCTAAATAGCTTTAAGTCGACGAGAGAAAATACACCTGCGCTGGATGCAGATGTTATCTGTATTATAAAATATATTGGTACATGGTATGATAACTATAATTATAGTATTTATTTAAGTCGAGCAGTGTCACTATATAGTTTTACATTATATTAATGTACATATAATTTAACAGTTACTTTTAGTATTTTATTTTCTAATTATGCATTTCTATATCTACGTGATTTTGTGAATTTCTATAACTACATTTTCATAATGCATGTTCTTTTTTAAAAGAAAATTTTAAATGAAATATCAAATCTACGTGAAATAATTCTCGTCATTAAGGTTTCACTATATATATATATATATACATAAATGTATTTTTATGCACAAAATAAAACTTTAATCGAGGAATCAAATGTGTATTTTCTTAAAGAAATTTTTTTTTCCTTAATCTTTTTTGTGTGGTGTGTGGAAATTATAGGGGGTCGAATCCATTTTAAATCAGGCAGATTCTTCTCTCCAAATTGCAGAATCTCTCAGCGACAAAATAATGATGTTGTTTTGCAGCGGAAATTACTCGTCACACACAGTTTCGATTAGAGAAACACGTTCTTCCACAGAGCTATAAGCATTTGAATTTTGACATTTATTTAAAAAAAAACACAATTGTTTTTTAAAGTTGTATAGTGATATTTATGAAATATTCAAATTTTTAGATTTTAATGAGTTTCACTGGCCTCTTTCGAAAACCGTCGGGAATTTTCTAAACACCTCAAAATTAACAAAATGCCTGCGATATTTGTTTGATTATATAAGAAGTCGATTTGTACACACAAAAAAAACTAATTCATATTTTTTGACAGTTTTTTTTTAATTTGCATTTTTATAAGGACGATATCCTGTAAGTTTTGTGCAAGCTAAACCATTTTTGTGCCCAGAGGAATTTTTTTCGTGAAATGTAATTTTCGGAGATTTCTCGGAAACACCAAATACATTTTGATCTTATGTAATATCTTGGATCGTTTACGAGAAAAATAAAAAAAGTACATTTTCTGGAAAAAATTTCCTGCTTTAAATATACTTCAGCCCGCATAAAAGTGATAGGACGCGTTTTGCATATAAGCATAAACTTTTTCGAAATATCGTACAAAATAAAAAGGTGGGGTGTTCTAAAAAATCCCCTCTTTGTATTTTCAAAATTCAATGAAAAAAAAGATTTTGTACAAAACACAACTCTATTCATTTGTTTCTAATATATTAAAAAATGTCTGTGTTTCACAAGAAAAAATTCGAAAATTATATATCCTTCAAAAAAATTCATCCGGTATCGAATATGGTTTAGCCTGCATAAAACAATAATAAGATAGATGCCTTTCTTATATAAACGGAACTTTTAAAATATATGAAAAAAATAAACAATGTAGGGGTTTCCAGAAAAGATTTATTTTTTCTTTGAATTTTGAAAATATGAAAAGAAGATTTTTTAGACAACTTCACTATTTTATTTTATCTAATATTCCTAAAAAGTTTGTGCATCTATAAGAAAGGCGTACTATTAGTTTTATATGTGTCCTGAACAATATTTAATTCCAAAAGAATTTTTGTTTGTTTGAAAATATAAGTTACTTATTTTTCTTGTAAACGATGCAAGATTTAACATAAGAAGAAGAAAGTATTTTTATATACTTGTTCAAGGTTTGCAATCTTATATGTTAATATTTATTCGTATGTGACTTTCGTTGTCCAGTTAAAAAACGTGAAAAATGATTTTTTAAAGAAAAAATATTTTGGACACAAAAATTGTTCGTCCGCATAAAAGCCACACGATGTTTTCTTCATAAGAAGCAAAACTTAACAAAAAATTTGCAAAAAATATAATTATGGGTTTTTTTGTGAAAATCGACTTTTGGTATTTTCAAAAAAATCGTCGAAAGTTTGTTAATTTTGAACTTTTTTCAATTTTTCGAAAGATATACTAAGAATGTAAAGATGAAAATATATTCGAAGATTTTTTTCGCACTCTGCCGAAAGTAAGTAAGCGCAATTTCAAAGGCAAAGTGTTCTATTGTTAAATAATTTAATTAAATTTTTATTCATCTGAGAATTGAATTACTTTGTTGAAACTTCCCTTTTTTTTGGAAAAAATTAATTTTTTCAACTGCATTATATTGAAAATTCGTCTTTAATTTTAAAAAAATGAAAATTTAACTATTCCATTTATATGGTTAAAAATTGATTTTTGATGTTTAGAGATTCAACTATTTGAAAGAAAATGTATATAGTTTGCTAAAAATTCATATTTTTTTGTAGAAAATTAATGTTATTGGTTGAAAATTCAACTGTTTCCTATAGAAATTTCGGATTTTTTTCTTGAAAATTCATCAGTATGGTAGAAAATTCAACTGGTTTATATAAGATTCATTTTTTGATTAAAGATTTTTTTTTATAAACTAACTTTAAACATTTAATTTTTTAAGTTGATTTTTTATTTAAAAAACAATTATTTGGTTGAATGTAATTTGTTGAAAATTCGTACTTTTTTAGTAGAAAATTTATAGTCTTGTTTAAGAATTTAGCTTTCAGGTTAAAAATGTAATTATTTGACTGAAAATTAAACTGTTTTGTAGAAAGCTCGTTTTTACCTTGAAAATGCCACCATTTGCTTGAAAATGTATGAATTTAATTGAAAATTCGTATTGTATAGTAGAAACTTAATCTTGATGGTTGAAAATTCTACATTTTGGATTAAATATATTTTTTATGTTGTCTGCAAATTGTTTCTTTTTTTTTTTTTGAAGAATCAAAATTTTAAATTTGTTTTTTTAAATGTGGGGCGGGGGAGGCAATCACCCCTCTCTGGATCTGCCCACCTCCAGTGTTACTTTCGCGACTATAATATAATAAGTGTTATGAATAAGCATGGGGCTTACACTGTTCAAAATAGGAATAGGAAAATTTTGAACAAAAATTAAAATTAGTATAATTGAAAATTTAATTAATTTTTTAAGTGGAATACGTACTTTCTTGCAGTAAACATAAATTATTTTAAACACATTTTTATAGAAGATTGTACTAAAAAATATTCTTTGTTTAAAATGTCCTCTTATGATAAATAATGAATTAAAAATCAAATGCGAACAGTTTGTGTTTTATTTTTATGTGGTTTTATATTTACATAAAATTACATTTTATAAATTGCAGTCATTGCAATTTAATTTTCAAGTCATCGTTCATCAAGCACATGGAGTCAAGCCGACTTGCAAATTTTGAAATGTAACTAAAGGGGTGGCTTTCAACATACAGAAAAGTGGAAATTCCTAGGAGGTCCTAGTTACTTTTTATTTTCGCGCGAAATTTGAACTTTTCTTAGCGTAGGCCTCATTTTTACAATTTAAATATTAAAATTAAATATTTCTATAGACAATTTGTTGTATTCAAATAGACTATATTTCGGTAAACCTCCATATAACCAAAATGCTAAAATAAAACTCTAAGATAGTTCAAAGCAATTATAAAACTCAATAATCGATGCATCTCATCTTTTGTTTGTTTACTCCAAAGTATCCATAATATTCTTTGAAAGCAAAAAAGACAATACATTTTTAAAACAAAACTACTCCACAGAATAATAATTTTTTTAATAATAGCTTTACAATACACCTTCCAATACAAAATTCAATTAAAAAATCAAAACCCCGAAGAAATATTTCGATAAAATCTACTCTATTTCTATACCTTTATGTTCAAGCGACAAGCAATCTGGATTTTTATAGTAATTTTTCGCCAATATATTGGCATCAAATAGTATAATTCGCAGATTCATAAAACATATAAAGACTTATAATACACAATAAGATTTCCGATTTTGAGCCCAACTACTCAAAATGCTCCAAAAACTTAATTCACACAACCTTGAACCTCTTAAATCACTTTTCAGGTGACAATAATAATAATAATAATAAATCTGATGGGGGCTTTTAGAGCCGTACCAGAGATGAGGTGGGAGATTGCCGATCCCTTGCATTAAATTTCGAGTGATTTTCGCCAGCGCCCCCAGGTCCCCTTA
>JAAAKG020133410.1:0-14173 GCA_010014905.2 Druon quercuslanigerum
ACCACCTCTTCGCAACCACTTTACACGAGCTTTGATTGTGTGCGAAGGTAACTCTTTTCAAATATGGGATCACTGTACCCACTGGCAGGAACTGTTATTTTCAGGAATCAGGTAACTAGGTTGGGACGAAACAGTTGACATGTTCCCAGGATTAAAATTACACAACCGATAAACATTTTATAATAATTTTGAAGTAATTATTGCCTGTAAGCAAACTTATTAATACTTACAAGATAAATAACATGAAGATAAATAATATAAACTCTCTGTAAAATTTAAAGCGAGTTAGTGATGAACTTCGGATGTCTGGGAGCCTTTTGTTGTCGATGTCCTTGAGTTCGTCTTGCAGACGAAAACTTAAGTCTCGCTGGCAGCCACGGGCGAGACTTAGCAAAACTTCTTGGTACGTCTTCGGTGAAGACTTAATCAAATTTAATTTTTTTTCTTTAGGCACACTGGTTATACACTGCAGTCCAGCAAGAAAAGTTTCCATTGTACAGGAAAAGGTGGTCCAAGGGGGCGAGAAAGTAACTCCACAACAACCTAGGAGCGTATGAAAAAAACGGGCAGTATGCGCGGCGGTTAATCCTGTCGTCTACTTCAAAAATTTTCACACACTGGCCAAAGTTTCACAGGACATTCGCTTCAGTTCGCTTTTAGTCACATAGGTTTCAGTTATACGTTGCGTAACCAGGGGTAAACAGGGGTTACGTAAATGTCGAAAAAGGAAAACACTTTTAGACGAAGTAAAATCAGGTGCCTCAAAACAGTCCAAAACAGAAATGATTCATACGCTTCTAATTGTTTATGTTTTGGTGAGTCCTGAGATTGTACGAAGGAGATAAAAGGTATCCTCGATAGGACTTCTATAGCGGGACTGCTGTGTATTTACGCAGGCCATTGCGGCCGCCGTTTCTGCGTGTGCTACACTAACATCGCGCAAGGGAAGATCTAGTATTTGAAAGCATTGTGTATATTAGGACGTATTGAAAGAAAGTTAACTTAAAATCACAACAACTAAAAATTTGAAAAAAGTAGACTTTTACGAAATTCCGTACTTATTTAAAAAAAATGGAAGTTGCGCGTGTGGGTCAATATCTGACTTTGAATCGATAAAAAATCATCTGATGCACATGGACTCTAAAAGGGTGGCTTAAAAATTCGAATTTCGACTTTTGGTGACGATCCCCCCTAATTTTTTCAATTTTCTGAAAATGAAACTTCATTATGTAATTAACTTTTTCATTCTAGAAAGTAGTAAGTTCTTAAGACTTGCAGGGTGAAGAAATTGTTAACATAAATGAAAATTGTTTAAATAATTGCAAAATATCATTCAAAAACATATCTCTTCACATTTATTGACTGTACTAATGATCCACAAAAATAATATGCTTTTACCATTTACAGATGAAAACACTGCTTAAGCATATCAAAATTAGTTTGAAAATACTTGCAAAGTTGTAATTTTCGAACAAAAATAATAAATCATGAACGAATTGAAAAAATCAGTCTTTAGCATGACTCTTATACAAAACTGCTGTTTAACATTTTTACAGCATTTTCCGGACACAATACGAGGGGTTCGGTGGGTAAAAATTAAAAGTTATTGCATGGAAAATATGACTTGTATATTGTTTAACAAATAAGTTAACTTTAATTTGCAAAAATATTATTAACAAGTACTTCTTTTTCCCATTTTTTCGAAACCCACGATTTTCTTATTTAAGCCAACGTGTAAATTTCAAGATCCTCGGGGTATGGGTTAATTTTGGCTGGTTAGAAAAAAATGAATTTCTATTTTCAGAAAACAAAAAAAATGGGGAGGGACATTGATTAAAAAAATCGAAATTCTAGTTTTTACAGATTAAAATTTGGTTCAGTCTTATGGTTATAGTAATAAATATAATTCAAGAACGGAAGATTTAACTTTAAGATATATTCAGAGAATCGGATTAGCTGGCATTTCCCTGCTTTCATTTCATTAAGTCTAAAATTCATGCAAATGATTTCACCTAGCTAGCTTTTTTGACGTTATCGTCAAACCTATCATTGGTTGAAACGCGTTGTAAAATTGGAATATGCGTGGAACACTGAAAACTGAACAAGCTGATATTTGAAGCATTGAGTTCTAAATGAATTCCTGTATAATGAGTTCATCAACTTATAAGTTTAGGGGGACCTAAACGACTAATTTCACGGTTCACAGGATCAAAAAGAAAAGTTTTTTTAGCCAATATACTGCACAAAGTACGTCATTTGTCAGAGAAAGATGGTCTGCCTGAGCCTTTTTTAAGAGATAAAAATCGTTTAAACTAATCTCAGCCAATTCCAACAAACAGTTGTCCCGAGGACTTTAAGAGTTAAGAAAGTCAGGATTAAATTCAAACAAACGACGGTCTTGGCCATCATCAAGTTATATTGAAGTAATTAGTAGGACAGAATCACAGGATCAACGGATCTTTTGCCTCTTACCTCTCTGGTTCTCTTTCTCTAATATGCAATGGACCGCCGCTCGTCCAGACTTTTGAAGCGATTTGACTTAGTTTCCAAAGATCTCTCTTGCAAAACGTTATAACGGATGACTTAGCCACAAGACGCCGAGTGAACGAAGGCACTGATTGGTACCATTCGGCAGCAGAGGTTCATACTCGATTAAAAGTTATAAATGAGACTTAAACTTTGCATAAGCCGGTAGAGACTGTAAGCTGCCACCTGAGCCGCTTCTCGACTAGCTCGATGCTCGACCTGTCTTCATAAAAGGAATCCCCTTCAGTTATTCCGGTATAAATTATTATTAGCCTTTAAGGAGATGACAATCTCTTACCTGCAAAATTAGGTTCTTTTCAATTTCTTCCTTCCTGTTCTGCTGCACTTCCTTTTGTGATATGACTAATTTACAACTTCACCTTTCTGATGAGGATCTCTTTTAATTTGTGTTGATCTTAACTATTTTACTTTATGTCAGATTTTTATTGCGTTCTACTTGATGAACTTTTCTATATATTATTGAAGTTGCAAAATTTGCGAGAATGTAAAATCGAGGAACATGCTCGAGAATATACCAGAGAATTACCCTAAAACCGATAATTTTAATGTACTTCAGATCTCATAGAGGCACTCTTCACTATTTTTGCACGTAGGTTTAATCATATGGATTAAGACGCTTATCTGCGAGAAACTGAATGGCTTTTGCTTATAAAAAGCATATTTAAAATTTATTGAAGAAATCAAAAATTCGCCAGCCTCATCAGGCTAATTTATTAAAAACAAAGAAAACACTACATATCAAATCACTATTTTGACAAGTACACAGTATAAATTAAAAACAAATTTAAAAAAATTATAAATAGCGATTCTAATAACATTAATAAAAAAGAAGATATTCATGGTCTTAGCAAATTATATTTTCCAGTATTACAGAAATTAAATTTAGATGTTTAATTTTAATAAGACAGAATTAAAATTGTACGATCTACGAATTTATGTACTAATACGTTTATATTATAGCGACACAATCGTTTGTCTCTTCAGTTGACTTTAGACGGTCATTACAACCGGACCAACATGCGGTCTTTAGTTTTAACTCAATTTTGACACCCTAAAATAATTTATGTCTTTAACTTACTAAATGTTGACGGTAATTAAATTTTTTTTAAATTTGTTTTTAATTTATACTGTGTACTTGTCAAAATAGTGATTTGATATGTAGTGTTTTCTTTGTTGTTAATAAATTAGCCTGATGAGGCTGGCGAACCAAGGCCAGCGAAACGTCGCACACCACACTTGACGAAAGTTTTTAACTCATTTGCCTTTTTTCATCGATGAAAATTTTTCTTAATTTAAAATTTAGGTTAAAAGAAGTTAACTCTTTCCTCGACAAAGAATTCCTTCTCTGTAATCAGTTTAATTACGCTGTACAGTTTTTTTAATAATGAGTGGTACATTTTTGTATTACCACCCTGACATTATTTTGTCCTCGAACTAGACAAAATTAAAATATAAAATACGATGATTAAATTAGTTGGGATGCCATAACTTCAAATTACATGGTTCCCAAGTTCCGGTGTAAGGTCTCTGTGTGAGCTGAAAGTTTTCGTTATATTTTATTACATAGCGATCATATCGCAATACTTTCGCAATTTTGTACGAACCTTTCCCACGAGGAATAATTTTTTTAGGAGCGCCAGGAGACGAATCGCAACTAATGATAACAACATAATCTCCTTCGCTGTATTTATAGGCTTCTTTTCGTTTTTCGTCAAAATAAGCTTTATATGATTTCGGGAGCTTTTGTATTTTGTCTTTTGCTTTCAATCGAAACTCTTCTAGTTTGGGAATTTCTTCTTTACCCGTAGCTTTGTGAATGGTGTTATTCAGAGCAAACTCGACCTCTGGCATCTCTGGGTTTGGCAAGTTTTGCCAACATAGGTCCTAGCACCCTATTAACCCCTATTAACCCGTTATTTAAACCCGGAAAGGATGTTGCGACCTTGACATTCTCGCGTTGTCATTCACGCATAAAAGATTCGAATTCCTCCGCTGTGAAGCAAGTACCTCTGTCGCTTGCAGTGACATTCGGCCTGCAGTAGTGTCAGAATAAATCAGTTAGATAAATTATCGCTTCCTTCGAATCGGTAGACTTAACCGCATACAGTTTTGTAAATTTCGTAAAACCGTCTATAATTAACAGAACGTGTTGCTTCGCTGTGTATCGTCTGTCAATTCGACCGTCATGGTCAATATGGAAAGTCGCAAACGGAAGATTACCTTTTGGTATAGGATTCAGGAAGCCTTGCCTCCTCCCCGTGGTTAGAGAAAAAGCAATGCATTTCAAGCAGTTTGCGATCGAGCGATCTTTGTATTAATACGTTTTTTATCGAGCGTAAATATTAACGAATTACAGTCGGTGACAAACTTAAAGTGTAATCCCTATAAATAGATATAAAAGCATCACCGTGCAATCCGGTTTCTCTTTGCGGATTGTAAATATTCAATAGAAGTGCTTCGACCAGTTTTTGATTTAACGACTCAAATATAACTCCTCTTTTCCGAACTTGAATATTGCACCGTCTTGTAATAGATCATGAAGCGACTTAGGAAAAACTGAATATCCTTCGATAAATTTCTGGACATAAGAGCAAAGACCAAGAAAACCCTGAAATTCACGCGTATTTTTGAGTACCGGATAATTCAACATGGCTTCAATTCCTCGATTTGTTGAACTTATATCTTTTTCTGTCAAGCGATAACCAAAATACTCAATGACGGGTTGAAGGAACTTGAAATTATTGAGTCGCAGTGCGACTGCCACTTGACTGAATCTTCGAAGACTCATCCATCTTATTTTTAAAATCCTCGGACTTATTTTATTGCTGGAATCTGTCATCTCATATTTTGACGGTCCCTGAAATTTCTTGTCACTCTTCGATGTGATTTTCTCAAAAGCTTCCAGAAACGTTTTCTTATCTTTAAATCTCTGGATTCTGGCTTGGTTTCTGATTCATACATCTGGTATGCCATCAATCAAGTAATCAACGATCTCGTCTTCGTCAACTGGTACAGAATTGGCCAAAATAAGTTTTTCGTGGAAATATTCACTGAACGTTTTGGCATATTTCCACACTCTTTCTTCAAATTTTCGACGAAGTGCTATTCTGCTTGGACGAAGGTCAAACATGTAGGCCAATTCGATAAGAAGGAGGTCAACGGGCATTTCTACGTATTCTGGCTTCGACTGAAACCACAGAAGCGCTTTTCCTTTAAGTTTGGCCTCAAGTAGTAGACGAGCGAGATTGTCAACCTAGATCCTTGATTGTGTTTATATTCACTGACTGTGACTGAGGTACTGGTTCATGTCTCGCTGTTTTTCGAAGGAGTTTATTTTCTCTCCTTTCAAGATCCAATTCTCTTAACCCTTAGCTGCCACTGTGGGTCAATATGACCCCAGTCCTGTTTTAAGTGTAGGGGAGAGTGTGGCTAAGCTGACACTTTTTTCTAAGTGTTTTTTCAAATAATAAATAAAAATTTTAACAAAATTTTGAGTTTCATTGGATTGGAAATTTAGGTGGCTACAAAGCTTACCTAATGGTATTGGAGTACGGTGCTTTGTTGCTAATTTATTTTACAAAAATTGAAGGAGTGGAAAACGGTCAAGTGAAAAAACGTGGGGCTAAGTCGACACTCGTTTAAAATGCCTGTAAAAAATTGAACACTTCATGTTTTTAAACGTGAATTATTTATTTTCATGTTACGTTACTATTATCAGCCTGTTTTTCAGAAGTATGTTGAAGCCAGCCTATCAAAGTAGTTCTAGAAATCCCAAATCTGTGTCCAGCAGTTTTGATTGCCAGTTTGTCCTTCCGGACAGCTGAATAGCTTCTCTTATTTTGTTCTTGTCATCTGGATATTTCTTCCGTTTATAATTGCAAACCATTTTTCTGAAAAAATAGGGATGTAAACAATCTAAATGATTAAAATAAATTAAAAAATAAATTTATTGTAATTGATTATTTATTCATATTTCATAAGAAAATTAACAACCCTCATGAATATTTTGCAGAAGCAAAATGCTATCGCCATTTTCATAACTGATGAAAAAAGTTACAATTAGATGTATCTTCAGATTTTTGCAGCCGAAAACACGAAATCCAATGTGAACCGATTCAAAAACAATTCTGAGAGTAACTATGTTTTGTCAACTGAACATTATCCGATAGAAACATGTGAAAAGACCATAACTGCTGCACTTATGTATTTATGTACGAAGCATCTTAATTCATCCGATTTACCAGTAAAAACTCGCGTAATCCATATAGATGCGGCACTTATGTTTCTTAAACTAGTTATAGACACTTTTAAACGTGCATACAGAAACGCGACGTTCATGAAACACACTCAACTGAAGTCTCCTGTGCGTTAGGCACGCTAAAATTCACGACCGCGGCAATAGTCCTTTTTGGGCGAAAAATTTAAAGTTCAGTGGATTGACTAATAGATCCCAATTCTGAAACTATGAGGGTTGTTTAACCAAGCAAAAGAAGTACACTGATTTATAATTAGATGTGATTTATTGAGAAAACGTTGTGAGGCCACATGCATCTTAAGGGAGACTGTCGTTTACATCCTCTGCTGATTAGATACCTATTAAAATAAAATACGCCAACATAAATAACATTTTGAACATAAAAATTTCTAAATATAAGAAATAAATATACTGCATATATTTAACAGTTTCGAAAAATTTATTTCTGTATTTTTATGGTTTTGTAAACAAATAGCGCGGGGGAACAAGATCTCCCACCCTATTTAATTGTCTGCTCCACCGCTGCTTGCTGGAGGTTGACATTCGACATCGGCGCCACACTACAATCAGCGAGAAAATTCGAGTCCTCTGGCTTTGACGTTAAAAAAGTAAGTGAAGAAAAAATGGTAGCTTATTGAAAGAGAAATCATTTTAAAGGTGCAAATGTTGTACGTTAATGAGCCGAAAAGTAATATTACAAACAATAATTTGTAGCTTACATATCTGAAAATATGATAAAAGTAAGAAAATTTTATAGCTTTTAAAGACAGTAAACTTTGAAGTGTAGTTTTATATTAAAAAAATGATAGGAAAAATCTGAAAAAATTCATAATGGTACTTTTAACTTTTCTGAACAGATTGCATTCAACAAATTTACAAAATATAAATAATTATTCGTTTTTTGTGAATAAATATACGACTGAACTATCTTCAGTTGTATATTTAATCTCTCCCTTTTACAGGTTTAAGGGACTCCGCTCCCTGTACATATATTTACAAATCCATCCTTAGTCTAACTTTAAAACTACTTACAGTCAACTATTTCGCCTTAAGTAATTTAACTAATAATAATAATATTAACTCTACGAATGAACGATCTGCCAGGGCTTCCGTTTCCTCTTACCATAAAAAATTCATTTTCCACGATATTTAAATCAATTTTGCTTGTTACTTTCCTTTTTCAGGATTAGGGCAGACCTTCTCCCTTGCTTTTCTTTTTTTTCCAATTTCTTCATCCAAATCACTCCCTGTCCAATACCATCTAAAATCCACCTCATACACTCATCTACACTCAACTGTCCATCTTCCTCTCAAGTATATCTCTCTAATACATGTGTTCATGACTCCATTTCGTATCCACATACTCTACATAGGTTCTCCTCTTCATCCATCCAATATCTGCATGCTCTCACTCCTTCTCCTATTCTAAACTGTACAACTCTACTCCATTTTTCTTCCTTTTTTATTTTTTGCAGATATTCTGGTTCCGTCAACCCTTTTACCATCATATACTATCTATTGTACCTAGAATCCATAATCTTTGTCCATCTATCTTCTCCTTGTTTTACTAATAGCTCTAACTCTATGTCCTGCCATTTCATAACCCCATCTCGTATATTACAAACACGTCTCATTTTTCTCCTTTCTTCCTCCCATTTTGAATTTACCAAATTGCCTAACACCTCATTCTTCCGAATTTCGCTTAAACATGCTTGTGTTACTCTGTTCCCCTCTCCCCTTTTTAGATTCTCTTCAAACCTGCAGACTCTATTAATTTGTCTAGTAACCATTTTTTCCCTCCCTAATTCTTCCCTTCCCTGGGCACCTCCAGCTAATAGCATCACCCATCTCAGAAATCGCCCCGATCTCCCCCGATCTCCACTGCATAACACAACACCGCCCAGACCAACGATCAAACAACCAGACTCTCATTCTCCAATCGTCCTTGAACTTTCTCTTCCCTATGCCCCATACTTGGCCCATTACTTTACTCGCACATTTAATTCTTTTCCTTACCTGCAACTCGTTTTCCCCTTTTGCCTCAAACCAAAAACCTAGGTAACAGAACTCCTCCACAACTTCCACTTTTTGTCCGTTTAGTTTCTAAACGTAATTTATTTTCCTCTTTTTGTTTGTGAAGCACATCACCTTTGTCTTATCTACGTTCACCGTCAAATATTTTGCTCCCACATACTCTTCGAAAATTCTCGTCATTAGGTCCATCCACTTTTTATCATCTTCTAACTGAACCACATCGTGCACATATGCTAGAAAGTATAGTTTGCTATTTCCCAAAGCCGTTCCTCTCTTTCACTGCCTGCCACAGCTCTTTTCTGTTCACTGAGTCAAACGCTGCTTTGAAATTTTCGAGCAAAGCGACTAATTTCCCTTTCTTTCTTCCTAAATTTCTGTTAACTAAGTAGTTAAGTACGTAGATGTTATCTACAGTTCCAATCTTTTTCTTAAGATTTCTGAATATATTTTATAGCCGACTGTCATGAGAGTGATCCCTCTGTATTCCTCTACCTTCTTTCCTTCCTCTTTCTTGGCAAGCGGTACCACTAGTCCTGTCATCCATTCTTCCGGCCAACCATCTCCTTTCCAGACCTTGTTGCAAATCTTCGACATCCCATCCCTAACTTCTTCTCCACCATACTTTATCGCTTAGTTCCCCATCCCATCTTCTCCTGTCGCTTTGTTTCTTTTTAGCCTATCTATTGCCTCATCCACTTCTTCTCGTCTTATTTCATTCCCTTGCTCCACTTCTCCTCGGACTATCATTCTCTCTTCCACTTTGGTCTTATTTTGCTCTCCCCCAGTAGACCCCTGAAATAATCCTTTCATTCTTTGATTTCTATTTCTTCATTTACATGCTTTCCTTCCTCTCTATCCTTGTTTATCACATCCCACACCCTACCTTCTTTGATCGCTTTTTCTACTTCTGCCTTATATTCATCCTTCCCCCTTGGTCTTTTACTTTTCAGCATCTTCTCATGTTCACTTTTTCTCCTGCTATACTCCTCCACACTCTTCCATCTTCTCTTTACTCTCCCAGCATTCCTTGTCCCACCTGTTTCTCTTCTTCCTTTTCCGCGCTTATTGAAACCTCCTTTTAGTGTGGCTATGACCGGAAAGTGCTCGAAACCTAACTCATTCCCCAACTTCATACTCTTTCTCTTACTTTTTTACTTCGCCCTTGCCTAGTTTCCATGGCTTTTCATATCCCTATTTGTATCATCCAATTTATTTCTTTTTTCTTTTCTAAATCCTTTTATGAGAGCTTCTAATTTTTCAAAAATCCCCCCGTCACCGCTATCTCTTTCTGGTGTTTTTCGTTTAATTTTCACTTTCTTGCTATCTTTATCGCTGTCTAAAACATCGTCCCCTGCCTCTCCTTTACTCTTATCCTCCCCTTCACTGCTAGTCGCGCTTGTCTTTTTTTTCCATTCATCCAGACTTATATTAGAGCCTGCACTGCCTAGCTTGTTCAAATGCTGTAGGTTTGAGGGACTTCCGCGTTGTTTGCACACGCCTGAATCTTTTCTTACAAACACTTCATCCCTGGTCGACTGATCGGACCTTTCCTCATCACTGCTGTCACTACGACCAACGTTCAGTAACTGTTGCCCTCTAGCACCAGTTTGTGGACTTCGCGTCGTCGGCATCCTACCTTACTACCCAAAGCTCTGTGACGTTTCCCGCCTAAATCACCTAACTCTAACCCCCCTTTCCCCGCGACTATTTTTCTACTCCTAGCCTCAACGATTTCACAAACTCCAAAAACTCACTTCAAACAGCACACTTTAACAATTTAGACCTTTGCTTTTACTCACTCTTATTCCTTAACACTCGATATCCGTACTCACTGCCTTTTTTGCATCCATTTACCCTTATTCCCTTCACCAACGCTAAAAAACCACCACTTGAGACAAAGGAATACTTTCGCGATCGGTACCGGAAACGAAAGCCCGAACTATCTTTATTTCTAATGCAGGTATTAAAGTGATTCAAATTGGGAGTAGTTAGTTCAACTATCTGTAATCATTTACAGAATATACTTTGTACATTTGAAGTCAGTCTTTTTTATAGGAAAGCAAGTGCCACCTTTAATATTTCGATCACTATTTACATTGCCAGGTCAGCGCCAAGATTTCACCTATTATTCCCAGGACAGCGCCATTTTGTTCCTCTAATTGACTGGACTGGTCGTACCAGTGTTTCTAGTATTGTCAGTGATTATGTTCATCAGAATGAGAAATAAAGGGAATTTTTTAAAGACTCATTTCAGGGATCAGATTCATGGAGGAGAAATGAGGAATTAGAAGAAAAATGGAGGTGGATGGAGAGGAGCTGAATGACGAAGAGATATATAAGCAGACAGGGAAGTTGGAAAGGTCTAAGGCATCAGGACAAGGCGGGGAAGAGAACGTAGAGTAGCTGTTTGGGCCCCAAGGGTGAAGAAGAGACTTAAGAGGGTAATGAAAAGAGTATTGAGGGAGAAAGGAGACCAAAGAGTAGAGGGAGGGGTTGACCGTACCACTGTATAAAACAGGAGATACGGAGAGACAAGGGCATTATAGAGGGAGGGAATCAGTACTATCGACATCATTTACATCTTGCAGCAAGTGGTGGATAGAGACTTAGCTCAAAAAATTCGAAAGTGTACGCATTTTTTGTAAATCTAAAAGGCGCGTTCCTTTTAATGGATAGGGGGAGGTTATTGGAGGCGATGGCAGAGAGGGGAGTGGAGAGGGGAGATATGGAAAGTAAGCTAACGGTCAGAGTGGTAGGAGGAGCTAGGGTACGAGGAGCCAGGATTTAAGCAATCGCTTATGTAAATGACATAGTGCTGCTAGGAAAGAGCAATGAAGCTTTAAAAGAGATGATGAAAAGGTTAAGAAGATACTTGGGTAAAAATAGGTTAGTGTTAAACGCGGAAAAGTCCAAGGGTATTGTGTTCAGGAAAGAAGATGGGAGAGATAAAAGAGGAGACTGGAAGTGGAAGGGAAAGGCAGTACAAGAGGTGAAAGAGTTTGTGTACCTAGGATTCCTGTTTCGGAGGAATGGAGGAGTGGATGGTCATATTAAAGAGAGAGAGAGAGAGAGAGAGAGAGAGAGAGAGCTTCTTCGCAGATGATTTTTGAAGGAGAATAAAATTGTTCGGTTCGCTTGTAATCAGTGTCTTATTGTATGGAGAGGAGATGTGGGGGTAGAAGGTAAGTGAGGTGGAAAATAAGATACAGGAGAGATATGTAAAGTGGACACTGGGGTTTGCAAGGAATACGCCTCGATACATTGTCAGGAGGTAGACAGAAAGAATGAGTTCAGTGATTATAACGGGGAGTCGAGCTTGTGAATATGAGGAGAAATTTTTGGAAGAGGGTAGAAGTAAGCTGGTCAGAGAGTGTTGGTGGGAGAAGGTAAACATACGTAGGGTTGGGAAGATGAAGGTGGAAAGGGAAAGGTATTTAAGAACGAATTGGATGCAGATGGATGGAGTTATAAGGATGCACGAGGAAGGATTTTTCCAACGGGGAGTTCGAAAAATTTCTTTGAGGAAGGAGAGAAAGGAAGTTAGGAACTTATAGCTAGGATGAGATGCGGATGCATGGATGATTGTAATAGTTTCAATCTTTCTAGAGGGAAGAGGATGTGTAAATTCTGCGGGAAGGTGGAAGCAAAAGTGGAGCCCAGTTTGAAGGATGTGAAGAGGTGGAAAGAAGTTGGATAAGCATGAAGGTATTTGTTCATGAAAGGGCGAAAGGGTAGGAAACAATGGGGGAAGAAAGATTGTAAATAGGAGAATTAGAATATGTAAGAAAATGGTAAATATTGTAAATATTATGTAAGTATTAGATATTAGTCGCGGAGGCAGAGATTGGCAATGCGAGGCAAGGCGAGAAAGTAGTGACATACGTTCCAGGTGAGGGGAAGCTAAGCGAGGAAGTCCAGGCTATAAGAGTGAGACTTCTTAGAAATAAGGTGTGTATCGATACTGGTTTTAAAGAGGTAGTTGTAAGAAAATTCCGCAAAAAAGTACAAGTGTAATTAAGAAAACTTTTTAAGGCCAGCACGCCGAAAATTAAACGTTTATCTACTACCTAGTCGGAGCTCTTGTCTCGATATCTATAAAAACTTCCTTGTAATGTTTTGAATTCTCGTAAATTTAGAAGAATATTTTAGATATGGCTTTATATATTTGGTTTAATTAATTTCGTTTTACTACTGAAGAAACCTCATACCAGCTAATCTAAACTTTATAATGTGAATTATACAGCCTGAAGTTAATAGTTTAAGTTTGATAGATCGAATTTAGTAGTTAAAATATAATAGATTAAATAATAGATTTATAACTAATTTAGAAGATCTTTCCAAAGAGGATGTAAGTGAATATTTCAGAATAAAAAATAAAAAATAAGAAGTTGAGTGATCTGCTATTTTACAGAGATAGACTGTGAGACCGAACCTGGTGGCAAAGTGGAAAACTGGATAAGGACTATTTTGTTTTCCCTTCTTCTATACTTCGAAAAAACTTTTCTTGATATTTTTACATCCTCAATGTAGAATACTTTGGAAACACATGTATCTATAATTTTATCAAAAATGCATATTTGAAAGCCTGCCTCAAAAAAATTCTTCTGTTTATCCTATAAAATTATGCAAATACGTGTATTACAAATTTGCCTCACGCACCTTCAATAAGATGTTACCTGCATACGGGCCCGAAAAATGTATTTGAAACAGTTCGATGCTCTGAAAATTTTAAGTTTTTCTGATGGTATGAGTAACGTCCGTCATATGATTTTGTCCTCCACAGCTGACAGACTGCGGAACATCAGAGTTTGTTCAATAGTTATCCTGGCACCAGAAATGTCTTAAGGTTAATAATTCAAAAAGTAAATCAAAGGTAAAATTAAGATCGCCCGTTCTGATTATGTGCCCAATGTTGTTGACTTTTTTTCACTGTAGAGAAAATCTTTCTAAATAAAATTGTAAATAAGAAAAATACAATAAATAAGGATTAACTTTATGCAAATACTCATGTGATAATAGTGTTTCATTCGAACAATCTTTTACAAGAAACATAATAAACGAGAAAAATTCTCGGGTGAACTTCCGATTAAGGTTTACCTCCAAAATCATTCACCCTACGTATACCTATGTGTTTTGATGCGCCGATTACGAATATGATAGTGAAAAATGGCGACTAGGCGATTTTCATGGTGAAACCATGAAAAAACCATAAAAATCATGGTTTTTGGCGTTTATCTCAGCCAATATGCAAAATTGGAAAAAACAAAAATTGTAGACCTCATCGAAACACATATTTTTTGTTTCAAGCATTTTTTTCTACGAGTGATCGTTTTCGAG
>JAAAKG020133411.1:0-14173 GCA_010014905.2 Druon quercuslanigerum
TATATCTGCTGAAATTTGGGCTCCACGCTGTCAAACTTTGCTGATGCGGCCGTGTTTTTAGGTATCATCCATAAAATACATGTAGTGAATTATAAAGTTCGGTAATAAATCAAAAATAAAAGAAAAAAGTCATTTTCAGAGTAAGTGTTGAGATGTACCTAATTCAATCATATGTTACAGCTCAGCCGAGTATAATGGAATTTTTAAACTAAGAAATAATTTTCATTTATAAAAAAGGACTAATTTTCTCAACCTGAAAGTTAAATTTTCAAATAAATTAGATTCATTTTTTAAAAAACATATTTTTAACAAAGTATTACAATTTTAACAGAAAGTCGATTTTTTACTTTAAAGATAACCATTTTCAACCTATAATTAAATAGGTAAATTTTCAGTTACCAAATTATTTTTTGAACCAAAGAAAAGGACTTTTGAACAAAACAGTTTAATTTTCCAACCAACGAGATGATTTTCTGACTAAAATTTTAAACCGCCAAACAAAAAATGCATCTTTAAGAAAGTAGCACAACTTTAAAACTTACTTGTTAAATTTTTAATAAAAATACGAGTTTTCTAACAGAAAGAATAATCTGCTACCAAAAAAGATGAATTTTTAATCAACTTCAAGTATTCTCAACCAAAAACTTGAATTCTCTACTAAAAAAGACGAATTTTTTTACAAAAAAGATGAATTTACTACTAGTAGAGACGAATTTTCCATAAAATTAAAAAATTATCAACCAAAAAGTTGAATTTTCAACTAAAAGCCATGCATTTTTTAAGAACCAATTTTTAATATGATTCAAGAGTCCTGAAATCTCAGGTTCAAGCTTCAAGTAAAAAAGGAGAATTTTAAAACAACGAAAAAGATGAATTTATAGAAGAGATTAATTTAGTACAAAGAAAGACGAATTTTTCATAAAATTCAAGAATGCCCAAACAAAAAGTAGAATTTTTAAGAAAGAAAGACATTTGTTTTTTAATTTTTAAGAAATTAGTTCAACTTTAAAACCTGTTTGTTAAAGATGAATCTGTAACAAAAAGATTCATTTTCTAACGAAAAAAATGACCCATTTCAGGAATTCTCATCCAAAAAATTAAATTTTTAAGAAAATAGTTCATCTTTAAAACCTATTGGTTAAAATTCTATCAAAAACGATGAATCTGTAAGAATTACTACTAAACAAGAGAAATTTTCAATAAAATTTAAAAATTCTTTACCAAAAATTTAAATTTTGAAAAAAGAATTTTTTTTAATTTTTAAGAAAATAGATTAACTATAAAACTTATTTGTTAAAATTTTTAGCTACTTAGATGTGTCTGTGAATAAAAAAATTAATCTTCTACCGAAAAAAACAAATTTTGAACTAAATTCAAGAATTCTCAAACAAAAAGTTGAATTTTCATCTAAATTAAAATAAGTAATAAAATTTAAGAATACTCAACCAAAAAGGGGAATTTTGAACTAAAAACCATGATTTTCTAAAAAAAAGGTTAATTTACTTTCAAAAATACAAATTTTTAATAAAAATTCAGAGTTCTGAACCTAAAAGTAAAATTTTTATCCAAAAAGATGAATTTTTAAAATGAAAGATAATAATTTTTTAATAAAAGCCAACTGTTCTGAACTAAAAATTTGCAGTTTCAATGAAAAAAGATACATTTTTAAACAAAAATATTAATTTAATACCAAAAAGGCAAATTTTCAATAAAACTCAAGAATTGGCTACCAAAAAATTAAATTTTTAACCAAACTGATGAATTTTTAAACTAAAAGATTCATTTACTACTAACATTTTTTTTAAATAAAATTCAAAACTTCTGAATTAAAACTTGAAGTTTCAACTAAAAAGGATGAATTTTTTCCGATTTTTTCAATTTGTGAATCTATTAAAATATTTTTGAATTCTTTGGGAAATCATTGACGTCTTTGTAAAATGTTTCAAATCTATCCTCATTTTTTGCAAAATGCGTGAAATATTTGATATGTTTGGGAAATTATTGAGACCATTGTGAAAGCCATGGACATCTTTGCGAAATATTTTGTAATATTTGTGAAGTTATAGAAATAGTTGCAAAATATTTAAAATATTTGTGTAGTCTTTTAAATCGTTTGGAAATTTTTATGGAGTAATTGTTACATCTTTTGAATGTATCCGAAATCTTTGCGAAATATTTGATATTTTTGAGAAATTATTACAATCTTTGGGAAATCTTTTATAATCTTTGCAAAATATTAAAATTTTTTTGAAATGTCTGGTAATATTTGGGAATACCTTGATGCGTTTGTAAAATCTTTGAAATCTATCGGAAATTTGTATGAAATCTTTTTTATCTTCAAAAAATAATTGACATCTTGTAAAATCTTTACGTACCTGAAGTTCCAAATGTTCTGAAATGAACGAAATGAAAAAAATATGTTTTTTTTTTTTAAATTATCCTAGCGGAATTAGTTACCTTAATTCGATAAAAGTGACTGCAATAATTACAGAGGGATCAGTTTATTAAGTACCGTAAGTAAAATATACTCAAAAATACTTATTAGTAGGGTGAGAAAATAACAGAAGAAAGGATTTGGGAAGTCCAAAGTGGGTTTATGCCAGGAAGGTCATGTACGGATCAAATATTTAGCTTAAGGCAAATCACAGAAAAAAGTTTGAGAGTGGGCAAAAAAGTCTTCTGTGCATTTGTTGGTCTAGAAAAATACGGAGTAAATAGATGGCTCCTACAAGCTATAAAAACAATATATACGGGTAGCAAAGCGAGTGTAAGGGCGAATGTGAAATTGAGTGAATGGTTCGATATTATGCAAGGCGTTAGGCAAGGATGCGTTATGTCTTCATGGCTATTTATATTATTTATAGACAAGTGTTTAAGAATGGCTCTTTTCGAACAAGGTGTGGATCTCGAAACAGTACGAGTACGTGGGTTAGCTTTCGCAGATGATAAGGTTGTTATGGCAGAGTCAATCGAAGACTTGCAAAGAATGTTGAATAAGCTGAATGCAAGTATCATGAGCATGGGCCTAAAGATTAACGTAAATAAAACAAAAACTATGGTTTTTGAAGGAAAGAATGAGAAAACAATAAGCAACATTGTATTAAATGAAGAGAGAATTGAACAAGTTGATAAATTCGTATACCTCGGTAGCTTATTTAATAGGGACCGGAAGATAGATGAGGAGTTAGATAGACGCATAAACGAAGGTAAGAGTGTTATTTTTAGAGCAGGGCCCCTAATCAGAAGTAAAAATATACCAAATAAGGTTAAAATGGCAATGCATAATTCTATATGTGTACCGACTGTACTATACGGCAGCGAGACATGGATCTATCAAGAAAAAGATAAAAGTAAAATTAACGCGGTTGACATAAGATTCTTGCGCATAATATGCCATAAAACTCTGATGGACAATGTGAGCAACGAGATAATCCTTAAAGAATATGGTGCGGAAGACACACTAGTTGACACACGGGAAAAAAATCGGTTAAGATGGTTCGGGCATGTTGAGAGAATGAAGGATGCACGACTAACGAAACAATGAGACCCTAGTTAGAAGGGAAATAAGAAGCCATAGAAACACGAGAGCCTGCATGAAAAAATTCATGGACGTTAAAGAAGCTAGAGAAGTATGCCAGAACAGAAAAGTATGGCAGAAAATAGTTAATAAGAAGAGTGCCAGTAGAGTGAATGACGCCTGAAACATCTTAATTTGGGATGATTGCTAGAGAGATTGATCAGCAACCTGTGTCGGAGCAGTGTTGCGGAATGAATGTGTTATTTAAATAAATATCATGAGAATTGTAGATCAATCTAAAAATTCTATAGCCCCTACCTCACACTACTCACTTCCCCACCGAGAGTGTCACGCCGACCCCGAAAGGTAAACGGCTTAATGTTGTAATAATGTGATAATAATTCCTCTTTACCACGGAAGTAACCATCAAATGTTAATGGTAATAATTCATCTAACGCAGAATCGCCCCTTTTATACACCTTTTTATCAAATTAAATATAGTGTTTAATTATGTTGCCATTAAAAAAGATTTTCCATGGGGTAAGTTCCGTCGGAAAAGCTACTGGCAACCACCGCAAGTATTTCAAAATCACGAAATCATCAATATGACCGCCTTTATACAAAAACATAAGATTTTAACCATTTTTACTAAAAATGAGTTACCAGGCCTAGCCGCAAAGTATTAGGTTTAACGATTCCATTTGTTGCAAGACGATGTGACATGTCATGTCAGATGAGAATCCAAATACTAAGAAATACTCATCATAGCATTGCTTTTCAAAAACATGAAAATTTATGAACAAATTGCAATATATAAAAATAATGCAGATTCATTCCCTGCTGAAAACTAGAAAACACGTGAAAGATAATTTTAAATTATTAATAAATAATTGAGATTCCAAATAGAAAGATACATAAAATTTCTTTGAAGCCTTTTTTACCTTCGGTTTAGACAATATTCAGAGGCCCTGTTATCATCTCCGAAATTATTGTATATTTTCTTTCTGCATCCGGCATCTCAATTGTGAAATAAAAAATTATTTTGAAAACTGTAGTCTTTTTTAGCGAGTATGAAATCCGCAGCATGCTTATACAGAAAAATGATATCAATTATACTTTGCATGCGTGTGAGTGATTGAAAGAAATAAGTCTAGACGAAAGATAACCAAAAGGAATCAAAAAAGTTAAAACTTCTATAAATGATCAATTTAAAATTAGCTGTGAGCGCCTTTTCCCTATAAAATACGACCGCTTTGATTTCAAAATACTGTGTTTTACAACAGAGAGCATAAACCACATTCCATGTATGTGATAATAAATATTTAAATGCAAAAACAAGCTGTCAGACTTTGCATATGTGTGACTCATTTGAGGAGTCACGGTTGCTACATGCAGGAGAACAAGAAACGATTTTAAACTCAGCGTATTCAAAAAAGAAAAAAAACGAATTGCTTCCGAGGGTTATTTAAATATACAAAATAATAAATGAGTTTTTAAAAATTATATATAGAGTAGAGCTTCCGCAACCTCCATGAATTTTAGCACGTATCTCCGAAGAGAAAAAATAAGCTTTCGTCAATTTAATCGAGAATCATTAATATTACGTGAATTCTAGTGAAAACTGAACATTTCGGTTTACAGCCGTAAACTAATTAAATAATTACTTTTCAAATATTAACCCATAATTTTGTTTCATAGGGTCCCAAAAAACCCATAAGTGAAGAATGGAGTTTTGCGAGTTTTTATCTCTAATAATAAGTGTTTCCCGGTTCTTAAAAAAAATGGTTTCTAATGCATGAAACTGAACTTCTTGTTTATTATTAGATGTTTAAATAACTCTTTTAGACCATTTATTATTGCTGTTTGAAATTTTGTCTCAGAATAGTGTTATAATGTCGCGGCTTATTACCAATTTTTCAACTTTTTAGTTAGAGCGAGGCAGTAATAATTTAAATTTAAAAGAAATAATTATTCAAACCATTGATATTTTTTTAACACTTATTATTTATTCCACTTTTTTGTTAGAGTGACGTAGTACTTGATGCAAGTGCAGGGTTGTTTTTATTTCAACAAGTTTTTTCTTATAACTATTTTCGCTCAGAGTAATGCTGATGAGCATCATATATAAAATTATAAGAATATTTCAAATATATGTTTTATTTCAGACAAACATATGCAAAAAAAAAAATTTTCCAGAAAATGATTCTATCTGATGTTTATTTATTATTTGTTTACAGCTAAAACCCCATATCAGACTTTAAACTTTCAGAAAATATATATAAACGCAGCTTTTTCTGAAATTTCTATCTTATTGTTCACCTTTTACTTAGTAAGGTAATAATTTATGCGAACTAAAAAACATCATGTTTTTCCTGAAATTTTTAACTTGGTTTTTGGGGTCAATGATGAACGAATAATAAATAAACGTTAGAGGGTATTGAACATTCTAGCATTGCTATGAGAAAAAATAGTTATAAACAACAATAAATTGATACCACAACTATCAATCAAGCAATACCCTGATCTGAGTGAAAATGACGAAGAGTTAAATAATTAAAAAACTTGCAACTATGTGACATTACTGTAGGAGAACATAATAATAAATAAGTGAAAAGTTGTCAAAAAGTTGAACATTTAAGAAAAAATGGCTACTTTTAAAAATAATAATAAATTGTTTAAAAAATAATGCTTGTTATCTTAAAGTTATTATTGCCTCACTCTTTTTTAACAAATTTCAGAAAAATTGTGACTTTTTAGAATTATTATTAGATAATATCATTATGAGAAATAGTAAATGGTTTGAACAATTTATTTTTAATTTTGCTTATCAGTACCAAGTAATTATTTATATATTAGAAAAAATACACAGACAAACACACAAAAAAATAATATATAGCTGACACAAACTTGAGAAATACCATTTTTCACTCAGAGCGACTTTTTGAAACCCTGCAAAATAGGCTTACGGGGATGAAATTTAAAAAATAATTTAAAAAAAAAAATAAAAAGTAATATAAAAAAATTAATTTTATTTTAAAAAATCTTAATAAATGTTTTAGCTTTATTGGTCTTGCGGAAACTGTAACTAATATTTTTTTCGTTGTAGAAAAAAAATTTTTTTTTTGTAGATTCGAAAAAATTTATAAGCGATATGCATGAACATTCAAAGTGAAAAATTTACCAAAAAAATTCCATATTCCTGATTATTCGTGAAATTTGAAACGAAGAAAATAAAACAGTTTGTTGAAAATTTCGAATGTCTCGACCTATTTATGAACAAAAGTTATCGTGAATAACTTGAAAACTGTGGCTTGAAGAAGAGCGTACATTTCTAACAAATACATTATTTATAAGGCTCTGAATAAATGCTGTCTCGTCATACGAGAAAATGTTACGAGAGTGAAGATTTCGACCATCTCCCCAATTATCCGTAAAAAGGTGGCCACAATTTTCCGCCCCAAACGCATTAGTACTGTGCATTCCTCCTATTATTTTGTCCGTATAATGAATAATTAAACAATATTTTGTTATTCACAATATTTACACAGTTGAATTTTGGTATAGACAAGTTATCAAAATATAAAAATTTTGTTTTCTGACCTATCGAAATTTGAATGTACCGCCAAATTATCTAAAATGGAGTTGAGATTTTAGGCTATGGTCACTTTGAATGGAATGTCCATTACACAAGTTCTAAATCCAAAAGTCCAGCTCCAGCCCCACCTGTCGCCAGAATTAAAAAAATTCCAGTTTTCGACACAGCAGGTGTTACCGATAAAGTAGAACATATTTACCAACAACGATTATTTTTATAAAAAAAAAATTTTTCTTTTTGAAATCCTATTATTCTTAAATATGGGAACAAATTTCGATCTTAGGACTAGCTTGGTCCGTGGATTTTATTGCCACATGCCCTTCAGGAAATTAATGAAATCTTTGATAAGTCTTTTCGGAATTTTTGGAAATATTTTAAATATTTTAAAAACATTTCTAAAACAATGTAAATCTTTGTGAAATCATGTATGCCGTTCTAAAATATTTTTAATTTATTCAAAATCTTTGCAGAGTATTTGAAATTTTTTGAAGTATTTGGTAATGTTTGTAAAAATTATAAAAAACTTTATTTCGGTGAAATTTTTGCAAAATCATTGAAACCTTTGTGGAATCTTGTAAATCTATTCGAAATATATAAAATCTTTATGACATCCTTAATTTAATTTGGAAAATCTTTCTTTGAAAATCTTTCAAATATTTTTGAAAGGTTTGTGAAATTTTTGAAATCTTTGTGAAATCTTTGCGAAATATTTGAAATGTTTTGAAATATTTGGTAATATTTATAAAAAAGACTGAAATCCTTCTGAAATCTTTCAAAAATCATTAAAGTCTTTATGACATTTAGATCAATGTGAAATCTTTGCGAGATTTTTTTGATCGTTGGGAAATCATTTTACCACTGTGAAATCTGTCTGTAATCTATGCAAAATCTTTGCGAAATATTTGAAACCTTTGATGTCTATGGGAAATTATTGAAATCATTCGGAAATCTTTGGAAATCTTTCCGAAGAAATCTTTGAAATTTTGGAAATACTTTTGAAATATTTTGTAGTTTTTGTGAAATTTTATTAATCTTTAGAAAATCACTGATGTCTTTGTAAAATCCTTTAAATCTATCGAAAATCTTTTTCAAATATTTGTAATATTTTTGAAATATTTTGTAACAGTTTTGAAATTATTAAAATTGTTGCGAGATTATTAAAGTCGTTCTGCAATCTTTTCAATGAATCGGAAATTTTTATAAAATAATTGAGGCAATGAGAATGACAACTAGATTAAGCCTACTTGGAGATGGCCCTCAATAACAATTGAAAAGAACATGATTTAGATGCCTATTTCAAGTGGGTTATACCTAGTTGGCATTCTCAGTGCTTCAATTAAAGTCTTTGGGAAATATTTTAAATCTGTCCAAAGTTTTTGCAAAGTATTTCAAATCTTTGAGAAATGTTTATAAAATCTTTCCGTATTCCTCAGAAAGCGGCGAAATATTAAAAATATTTTTTAAATATCTAGTAAAATTTCTGAAATTAATGAAATCTTTAAGAAATCATTGAAGCCTTTGTAAACTCTTTTAAATCTATCCGAAATATTTGAAGACTTTGCGAAAGCTTTACAATCTATAAGACATCATTGGAATCTTCGTCAAATCTTTTTAAAATCCTTAGAAATCTTAGCGAAATAGTTGGTAATATTTTTGAAATTATTTAAATCATTGTAAAATCTTTGGCGATATGAATTTTATACTTGTATTTATTATTATTTATTATCTACCAGTTATTGTTCATTTATTATTATTTATTTATAATTTGTATCTAGTACCAAACCCCTTGTATTGTGTACGGAAAGTGACCCAACCAATAGAAAATAGCACTCTCTACTCGAATGACTCAACTGTTTCAATCGATCTACTGATAAATATCAGTGTCTCACTAATTTATAGTGAAATTCCACTGATTCGAATGAAGAGAGAATTTTTTTGTCACATTCATAGCGAAATATTTTTTAACTAATTTTTATTTTCTTTTTAATTATTATTAGTTTAAACAAATTTCCCGCCTGTTAATCCTGAAAATGTATAATTTTTCGAATAAATGATACTGACTATGGGCCTACATGTGCTAATTTTTTACGTTTACGTCCATTTGAAAAGGGCCCTTTTAGCCAGTTTTAGTTTAGGAATTATTTACAAATAAAAATGAAAAAATAAAATGAAAATCCGAAATCGTGTAATGAAAAGTCTATGGTTCGGAGAGAATGACAGTACGTTTGCTTCATAGAATGCTTTTAAAACACAAATTATTGTATTTTCGCACATTATTTCATAATTTCTTTAAAATTAAATAATTTTGAATATTTGGCTCTGAGTATTTGCAATTTATATTTCCAAAAAACTTTGATCTCCAAATAGTAAAAATGTCTATTTTTTCCAACAAAATAATTATTAGATTAATTAGATTTGTAATGAGAATAGTGGTTATCATTTATTTTTTATTTTGTTAAACTAATGTCTTTTGCTTTTTTGTTATTGTTCTTTTATTTGGGACTCTTGAGTCTTGATCAAATGATGATCAAAGCTGGGCACGTTTCGAGCCTCTATCCCCACTTAACACCTGTGCATGCACCCCCTCCCTCCATCTGTGCACTCGTTTGTTCCGTTTTTACTCGGAGAATCAGTATGCTACATTTTTACTTTAAAGAGATTTTGTTCCCTTTTTACTCGGAACATTTGTTTGTTCCCTTTTTACTGCGAAAAATGAATGTCCCAGTTTTACTCTTAAACTTTATATGTCCCGCGTTTACTTTCAGCTGCTCATTTAAAACTGAAATGAATAAAAAAGCATAACTATAGAATTTGATACATTGAAAAATTATTCGCTTATCACTGCGGTTATTGAAGCATTTTTGTACCTTGTTTTTTAACTCATTGGTATCTTTTAGATCATTTTTAAACATTTTGATTATTTAAGGACTAAATTTTTTTAGCGCATTCTAAAATAAGGGAAATTCGATTTTTTGTTTTAAATATTTTAGAATATTTGTTAAGAAATGTTATTTCACATTAAAAACTGAGTCAGATAGAATTATAAAATAATTGGATAAATTAAAAACTGCGCGTTTTATGGATGTTTTTATATTACAGCAAATCGCTTTTTGTTACCAAGGTTATTAAAGAATCTTTGCACTTGACATTTTTGATTGTTTATTACATTTGGATAGCTTATCAAAATTTAATATTTTAAAGAAAAAACAATATCAAGCCGTTTTTTTAATAAGTAAAATTGAATTTTCAATTATTTTTAAATAATTTTTTTTATAAATGTCCCTAGAAAATTTTAAAATTTCCTTAGAACTACTCATTAATCATGATAGAAATTTTGTACCATAACTAAGATCCCTGTGCTTCAATAGCGAACTGAGTTAGAGACCGCGGTAGAATAAGTTTAGGTAGGATAGGTAGGGTGCAAATCCTCAGCGAGTGCGTTTTTTTAAACCTAATAGAAACCAAACCTATTAAGTTTCTAATGGTTTTCTATTAGGCATTTTTACAAGGAAAGTGAGGAAGTTTGGTAGAGAATTTAAATTGAATATACCTGGATGCTTTTATAGGGATCTCGTCATACTAAAAATTTATCCTGGTTGTCCAGGTAGAAGAAATACATCTTCTGCGAGGAAATTCGGTTAAAAATTGAAATTTAATTTACCTGGATGATGAAAAAAGGTCTTGTACTAAACATTGATCCTGGTTGTCCAGGTATTAAAAATACATGTTCTCAGCGCAAATTTGGTTGAGAATTTAAATGTTATATACCCGCATGCTTGTATAAGGTTCTCGTCGTACCAAACATTTATCCTGGTTTTCCAGGTATATAAATACATCTTTTTGGAGGAAGTTTGCTTCATGATTTAAATTTAACATACCACGATGCTTTTTAAAACGATCTCGTCTCGTCCAAAAAGATCTTGTACTTAAAATTGATCCTGGTTGTCCAGGTATAAAAAATCAATCTTCTCTGCGGAAATTCGGTAGAGACTTGAAATGTTATATACCAGGATGCTTTTATAAGCATATTGAATTCCAATTTTTAACCAAACTTCCCCGGAGAAAATGCACTTTTTATACCTGGACAATCAGAATCAATTTTTAGTACGACAAGACCTTTTTATGATCATCCAGGTATATTGAATTTAAATTTTCAATCAAACTTCCTCGGAGATGTTTTTAAATACCTGTTCTACCAAAATCAATCTTTAGTACGACGAGATCTTAATAACATCATCCTGGTATATTAATTTCTAATTCTCAAACAAACTTGCTCGGAGAAGATGTATTTTTTATACATGGATATGCAGGATCAATTTTTAGTACAAGACCTTTTTATTATCATGTACGTATATTGAATTTCAATTTTTAACCAAACTTCCTCGGAGATGTTTTTTTAATACCTGGACTACCAAAATTAATCTTTAGTACGGCGAGACCTTATAATTATAATCCAGGTATGTTAATTTCTAATTCTCAAACAAACTTGCTCGGAGAAGATGTATTTTTTATACCTGGACATCCAGGATCAATTTTTAGTACATGACCTTTTTATTATCATTCAGATATAATGAATTTCAATTCTCAAGCGCATTGTCTCCGAGAAGATGTATTTTTAATACCTGGACTACCAGAATTAATTGTTAGTACGACAAGATTGTTTTAAAAGCATACTGATATGTTGAACTTTAATTCTCAATTAAGCGTCTTCCGAGAAGATGTATTTTCTCTACCTGGACAACCAGGATCAATTTTTAGTACGACGCGATCCTTATAAAAGTATCCGGGTATATAAGATTTCAATTCTCAACCGACTTTCCGCGGAGATGTATTTTTAATACCTGGACAACCAGGATCAATTTTTAGTACGAAAACCCCTTTTTATTATCATCCAGGTAGATTGAATTTCAATACTCAACCAAACTTCCGCAAAGAAGATGTTTTTTTATACCAGGACAAGTTTTATGGACATAAAACTTCAGTGACACCATAAATTATTATTAAAAAATGATAATTTGTATAAAATAAGAGTTTTATAAGCTGGACCCGTCATTATTGGAATTAACGGTAAAACTGGTAAATTTATCCGTCATGCGGGTAAGTCCCGTGTCTGCAATTACCTTCGGAAATTCCCAAACCGCAAGTTTACGCTCTTGTTATCTCAACCCACCTATCAACTTTATATACCATTTCGACTTTTAAGCACTGTGTTTGCTGTCAAAATTGTTTTGACGAATTAAGGGTACTGAGTGGACAATTTAGCCATCAATTTATTTTTTAATGTCCTGTATTATCTGTATCACGTGTACCATCTTTCTGGAGTACTTTGTAGGCGTAAGTATGTCATAATTCAATATTTAAAGCCGCTTCTTTATATATAAAGTCAGCATGTGACACTTCGCCTCAGCATTACCTTCCTCCGGGGTAATGTCTGGTATAATTTAGCACCTTATCAATTTCCCAGACCGACATTACCCATATCATAGCTGAATTTACTTCAAATTAGTGATTACCTGCAACACTTTTTGAACCTAGTTTTCCTGTGTTGTTAAGTGTATGCAGTATTAAGATTAAAATGTGTTCTTTAAGTCAAATTTAGCCTTGTGTAAATTATTTTCTTTTTATATTTGAAATCAGAAACAAATTTGAAGGTCGCCTTAAAAGTAAGAGTTTTAGAAATTTTGTAATATTAGTAAGTACCCAGATAACAAACGTACCTGGCACATTACCGGACCGATAAGCGGCAGACGGCATGCCGGCGATAAAGCGTCGTTTGGTCGGTATTAGAGATGTAATTACGCGAAAAATTGAAGCAATATCATAGATATGAACTGTAGAAAACATTTTTTTTAGTCAAAGGAATCTTTTTTTAAGTGAAGAAAAAGCAACAAATATGGAAAAATTACTATCTAGTTACTGTAAACAAACATAACCTATGAAGCATAAATATTCGAATCTTGAAAACTAAGAATTACATTTTTTTAAAAGAAGCCAAAACGATGATTTTATATGAGTTTTGTGATCCAATAAATAGTATGAAACTCCGCTTGTAGTATTGTCTTGAGGTAGGGAAACCTAATCTATATGCAGAAGTACCTGAGTGTGTGTTTAAAGGTTGGCTGGTGCTGCACCTACTCTACGGTGAGCTGATCTCTAAAAACTACACCTTCTTGAAGTGGAAGTGAGATGTTTTTAATGAAAAATATATATTTTCAAACAATAAGATTAATTTTAAACTAAAAAGAAAGATTTTCATAAAAAAAAATAATTTTGAATCCAAGAAGGCTTTGCCTCGCCTTGCCAACCTCTACCTTCGCAGCTAATCTTTAATCCTTATCTACTATTTACAATATGTACAATCTTCTTAAATATACTTCCTCTCCTATATACAATCTTTCCTTCTTCATTTCTCTTCCTCCTTCCTTCTTACCCAATACCCTCTTCACCCATGCCACTGCCCTTTTGTCCCCCCTTTCATGCAACAATACCTCCATGCTTATGCCACTCCTTTCCAACTCTTTAAACTCCACCTACCAGTGTTCCACTTTTCCATCCCCCTTCCCGCACAATTCACACATCCTCTTCTCTCCAGAAAATCAGAACCTATTATAACATTCCATGCATCTACATTTCATTCTCGCTATAAGTTCTTGATTTCCTTGCTCGCCTTTCTCATACGAATATTGCGCTCTCTCCCTTGGCATAATCCACACATAGTTCCCATTAAACCTGGACTCTCTTATTCTCTCCTACCCTGCTTCCTTCTCTCTCTCTCAATGTTATTCCTTTTAACTAAGTCATAACCCTCCTTACTTCCTCATGCATCCTTCTAACTTCATCCATCTGAAACCCATTCGTTCTTTAACACCTTTCCCTTTCCCTTTCCACCTCCATCCTCCCACCCCTACGTCTGTTCTTCTTCTCCCATCAACATTCCCAAAGCAGCTTACTTCCTCTCTCTTCTAAAAATTTCTCCTCATATTTACAGGCTCGACTCCCCGATTTAATCCCTAAACTCGTTCTTCCTGTTTCCCTCCTGACAATATAGTTCGGCGTATTCT